>JAJIBD010004050.1:0-69884 GCA_021461705.1 Cryptotis parvus
AAAACTGAAATTGTACTCAAACAATTCTATATTCTCTTCTTCAAGCGCCTGTCTACTATCATTCTACTTTCTGCTTCTGAGAGTTTTCTGATGATTCTAAATACTTCAGGTACAGCATTTGCATTTATCACTGTGAACTGTGCTTCATTCAGCATAATACTCTCAAGTTTCATCCAGTTGTTATTATGTATAAGAATCTCCTTTCCTTTTTTTAGTTTTGTGTCACATCCTGCAGTGCTCAGGGCTTATTCCCTGCTCTGTGCTTAGGAATCATTCCTGGTTTGCTCAGAAGACAATCAAGTGGTGCCAGGGATCAAATTTGGGTTGGATATTTGCAAGGCAAGCACCTTACCAGATCTCTCTGGCCCCAAATTTCCTTTCTTTTAAAGACTAACTTAAATTATGTGGTACATACTATACTCTGTCTACCATTCATTCATCCGTTGAAATACAGGTTGCTTCCATCTTTGGCAACTGTGAATAACACTGTTTGGAGAACGGGTGTAGATATCTCTTTGAAATTATACCCTAAAGCTGAATAAATAAATCATGTGGCAATTATATATTTTATGATGAACTGTCATACTGCTGACCACAGTAGCAATGCTGTTTTATAGCCCCACCAACAGGGTACAGAAATTGCAAAGTTTTCAGATTTTTGTCAAAGTCCATAATTTTCTCTGCTTATTTTCTCTCCCTCTCTCTCTTTAGAGTCAAATATTGTACCACTGTGGCCTTGATTTGCATTTTCCTAAGGATTAAAGGTGTTCAATACCTTTTCATATGCTTGCTGGTCATTTGTATATCTTCAACATTTTTTCAATTTGAAGCACCATAATTTACAATATTGTTAATGACTGATTTTCATGCATACAATGCTCCAGCAACATACCCTCCACCAGAGTGTCTGCTTCCCTCATGTCTCAAATGTCTCAACATTTGTGTATCTTCTTTGAGATTTGGCTATTCAAGTCTGCCCATTTTTCATGCCATTGTTATAATATGTACTCTTGGAATACTATTTTTTCTGGTCAATATCTTTGCTCTTTAAAAAATTATTACATTACTGTGAGATAGACAATTACAAAGCTGTTCACAATGGGTGTCAGTCAATCATGACATAGACAATTACAAAGCTATTCATGACTAGGTTTCAGCTATACAGAGTTACAGCACCCATCCCACCCATGAGTGCACATTTCTCAACACTATCTTGGTATACTATTAAAAACAATTTTTGTGGTGCTGAGAACTGACTACAGATATGCAAGGCATGTGCTCTACCGATAACCCACATTCTCAGTCACTTTTATTTTTATTTCAATAATGAGGCTGTAAAGATTGTTACATATTAATCTTTACTTAAACACATAAAAATAACTGTAGTTACAACTACGAATGAAAAATATTTATCTTTGGCTGATGGAAAGGGCACAGACTCTATAGGACTATTAAAATTATGCATATTTGAGTAAAATAAAAAGTCATATAATAGTGGCAAGACGGTACAAAATAAGTACTCACTTGACAGCATTTTAAGATCTGTTTTTACAGACAATAAAACTCATCAAGTATAGGGCCTGATGAGTTTTGACAAATGTTTATACTTAAGTAGCAAGCAGCATAATTGATATATAGAGCCTTTTCACATTACCCCCAAACTATTCATTGTGCCTTTTGGAAGTCAATTTCCATCACCAGTCCCTGCTTGCTCTGGAAGTAGTTCATTAAATCTACCCACATCTACATAAGACACAAATTTAACCCCCTTAATATTAGTGGAGCTGCTCCTGGCAGTACCTATAATATCTGCTCTATAATTTCACATAAATAGAGTTAATATGTACTTCTTGGTGCTTGGATTCTTCTCAACGTGATGCTTTCATCAGAGTTCATATTTTTATATTGGGGGTGATGGTCCATTGCAGAGGCAAACAGAGTATGCAGATGTGTTGTTAGAACTCCAGATTTTCAGCATAAAAAGTGCCTATGAACATGTATGAGTAAGTTTTTACATGGACATATTTTCTAATTTCACTAGGTAGGTACAAATGCATAGTTATGCTGTAAATGAAGCTTTCATTTTATGAAAAACTACCAAACAACATACCCAAAAGGTGATTTAGCATCCCTAATAGTAACATGAGAGTTGCAGAACTGATCTGTACTAACGGATTTTACTGAGTCTTATAAAATTTTAGTCATTCTGTGAGTATATAACAGTATCTACCCCACTATGCTTTGCAGTTCTTTGATTACTGCTGCCCATAATCTTTATGGGTAATATGCCTTTGTATGCGAATGTTTGTTTAAATCTTCCAACTAGTTTTTAATTAGAATGTCAGCCTTTTAATTAAGTTGTATAAGTTCTTCATATCCTTATATAGTGTTAGATATGTGTACTAGAAATACTGTTTTCTCTAATCTGTGGCTTGTCTTTTTTGCTTTTTTTGGTCACATCTGGTCATGCTCATAGGTTATACTCAGCTCTGGATTCAGGAATTACTTCTAGAGGTGTCAGGGGGAACCATATGGGATGCTGGGGATAGAACCCTTGTTGGCTGTATGCAAGACCCCTACTCACTGTTCTAAAGCTCTGGTCCCTGTCTTCATTCTTAACAAAGTCCTTTGAATATCATTTACTTAACTGATCACATTTTATCTTTGGATTGCCTCCTAAACTGAAACCCAAAGCTTTTTTCCTATTGTTTTCTAAAATTTTTCTAATTTGCTTTGTTCATTTGGCATAGTGTTATGATTGAAGGCTAATTTTATTCCATGTGGGTACCTACTGATCTAACATTAGTAAAAACAATCCTTCCTGCTGAATTGTTGTGACATCAGGGATGGAAGCTAGTAGATCACAATTTGTGGGTCTCCTGTGAGCCTCTGTTTCACTGATCTATATGTACCTTACTTTAGGCCAATTAGTTTAGACTTATAGTAAGTCTTGAAGTCAAATACCATATGTCTTTCTAATCTGTTGTTATTTTTCAAAATTACATAGCTATTTTAAGTTATTCATGTTGGCACACAAATTTAAGAATCTGATTATCAACATCTATAAAATAAAAACCTTCTGGGGATTTTTTGACTAAACGGAATTGAACTTATAGATGAATTTGGAGAAAAAGACTCTTTTGTAGTACTGAGCTTTCCAAATTAAACACTGTATATGGCTCCATTTAGTTCTATTTTCCAATTTGCCTTACAGTTCTTTATAGTATTTGTTGTTTCTTATAGGAAGATGGATTTTGCATTTTGAACTTAACTACAGCATTCCTGATAAAATTCACTTCTTAGTTCCAGAAGCGTTTATAAAACTTTCTACATATTGAAACAAGTGATCTATGAAGACATTTTTTCTTAAATACTGGAGGCTTTTATTGTATTATCACGGTGGCTGTAATCAGCTATACAGGGTGGAACAGAATTACTGCAAAACAACATCTTGCCTTACTCATGAGTTCTGGGTAGATTGTTTCACTTCTCAATATTAATACAATGTTAGCTGTCGATCTCTGTAGCTGTCTTTTTGTCAACACTGCTTCCCATCTTGCTGGTCTTTTCTTTTTCTTTGAGCCTGGTCTTGAAATTTGCTAAGTTCTTTGCATCCCATGAAATTATTATAGAAGTTATTTTTTCCTTTTTAACCTGCTAAGGTGAAACACCACATTGTGTGATTGTTCTTGTTTATTCTGCTTGTGTTTTTTGACCTAAATTCCACCTGGCCATGACATTTTAAGCTGTTTATATGTGACTAGCTTTAATTGGCTTGTTTTCCTTGAATAACTTTTTTTTTAGGTTTTTTGGTCACACCCAGTAATGCTCAGGGTTACTCCTTGCTCTGCACTAAGGAATCACTCCTGCTGGTGCTTGGGGGCGCCATATGGGATGCCGAGGATTATACCTGGTCGGTGCATGCCAGGCAAGCCTCTTACCCATTGTACTAACTCTCCAGACCCATTGAGTAGGATTCTAGCAGTGTTTGTGAGGGGCTCTGCTCTGTATTCTTTTCTTGTCATGTCTTGGTCTGGTTTGGGTATTTGGGCGATACTGGGCGGAAATGACAAAGCTCAGTTTTTGTCTTCTCAGACACAGCTGCTGTAGCCCAGTTCTACCCCACTGTGCTGCTCAGTTTTCTGCACTCTCTTCTCATTTGCCTCTAGAAGGCTGTAGCTCTTCTGGACTAGTTCTTCCTCATCACTGCCAACAGGCAATTTATATCCAAAAAGCTGGCTGTTCTAATTTCAAAGCCTATCTCCAGTCTGTTTTCCTCTCAGTCCTCTCTCATACAGGTCACTTGCTAAGGATGTTTCAATGGCTTCTTGTGATGCTCATGCTGTGACTCAAAACCCCTAACACGCCTACAGAACTTACTCTCCCTTCACCCAGCACTGGCCATCTTTTTCATTACTCATTACCCTTCAGTCCAGTCTATTTCTTTGCTGCTCCAAACCCAAATTCTTTTATGTCATATATTTTCTTTTCTCCTTCAAATATTCCTTATATGGCTAAACTCTATCCTTCAGGAACAGCTCTCAGATCTCTCCCTCTGGGAGCGGGTCTTCCCAAGCGCCTGTGAAAGAGCTCCTGCCCTTTTCTCCTTTTCTCCATGTCCATGCCGGGACCTCTCTCCATCTCCACATATGCATGATTTTCAAAATTGTATGCTCCTGCCAGCAGAGCACTCGGCATAATGATTCATCTCACTGTTTGGAGCTCGGATGACAGAACGAATGAAGACTGCACAGCAGAATGGTGCAGAGTGAAGGCTTTGGAATCAGCAACAAGTTTACATCTTTATTCTGACACTGTTCTGATTCGTGAGCAATTAATGAAAATCTGAAATGTGAGTTTTATTTTCTTTTTTAATGTAGAAACAAACTGTGCTCTCTATTGAGCTATTTCAAGCATAAGTATGAGCTGAATGGCTGGAGAGGACAGTACAGAGGTTAAAGCACTCATCTTCCAGGTGGCTAACCCAGACTCACTTCCTGGTACCACCTATGGTCCCTTGAGCATCATCAGCAGTGATCCCAGAGCAAAGAACCAGAAGTAAGCTCTGAGCACTGTCAGGTGTGGCCCAAACACCAAAACAAAACAAAAACCAACTGAATTTGGAGTATGAAGGTGTATTATAAGAGGTTTAATAGTCATTCTTCCTCCATTCACTTGTATCACTTGTCTTCCTGTTGTTCATAAATTTGCTCAAGCGGGCACCAGTAACATCTCCATACGTCCTGTGGCGAGCTAGGGTAGCCCAAGAACATCTGCTTGCTCCAGGAACACGAAGAGCCTCAGACCATTCCTTCAGATCATGAGAATGAAGTCTATAATTGTTACTGGTTTTTGGCATATCAAATATGGCACGGGTAGTTTGCCAGGCTCTGCTGTGCAAGTGGTATACTCTCATTAGTAGGCTCTCATCTCATGCATTTACTGATGAACCACAAAGGGGAGAGATAGGTTTTTCTCTTGGGTGGAGCTCCGATGAGCTGTGGAGTCTTGATGTTGAAAATGGTGGCCCTCGTGGTGTGGGGTTTCCCTGGCCTCTTGCGAGGCTCTGATGGGATGAGTTACACAATATCCTGAGTTCCATGAGGTTACACAATGAGTTATACAATATCCTGTGTAACTCATTTAATTCCATGTTAAAACCCTAATTACCAATTTTCTAGGAGCACTGTAACAAGAGTTCATACCACCTGTCTAATATCTTTTCTGTAGATTTCACTAAAAAGATACTAGAACAATTCTTCAGATAAGAGTTTCATAGTTTGTTTACTCAACATTCTCAGACCTTGTATACATTCCTTTACATTCATTCTGTCCTGTAACTTTCCTGCATTTTATTTCAAAAACTAGCTTCACTTTAAAAGGATTTCTTTCCTTTTTCCCCACAGACATCTCCATCCACTATCTTTCTGTTCCTTAAAACATATTATCTAGACTCCTTATAGTTACACCCTACAGGTTTAATTTCCTTACTCTACAGAGCTCAATACAGGCTGATCTTCCAAGTTTGGCAACACATTGCTAATTATTTTCATCTAGCATGGCAAACTACTTTAAAAGCTTTAAATCAGTTTGGCACTGATTTAAAAAAGTTCACACTATATTAGGAATTATCCAGAAAACATTTAAAAATTCACCTTTAGAGTTCCAATTCTAGGAACACAAACAATGCAAGGTTAATACTTAAAAGATTACCAAGAAAAAGTAAAGATTCCACACTTGTGAATAACTAAGACTTTCAAGGCAAAGACTTGGTTGATACCTGGTGACAAAGCTCACATATATTAAAACTATCTCAATAATAGCATGTACTGGGCAGATTAGCAATGTAGTCTGATCTGAAACAAAACAAACTGATTTTTTAAATTTTTTTACACTTTTATTTAATTCTCCTTGTTCGGAAGTCACTAAACTCAAAGGCACATTCAGAGCTGCTTGAACGTTAAAGCGGCTCACTTTTTCCTTCAGCAAGTGGCCCTGAGGCTGGTCTGGGATTCCTTCCGGGAAATTCTGATATCTTTAAAACTTTTTACCAAGGCACAATGCTATGGCTTCAGACTTATCAGTCTGAAGTCTGACATAACCCCATTAACTCTTTGCTAAGTTACTCTAGAAAGTTACATTACCAAAAGTCTTAAGAAATTAAATGAAACACTGGTAGGATAAAAGTTCTGAACTTTAGATTTCAACTCAGAGGATTTTCTAGATCAGATATTCTAATAATCTCTTGCAGAAATAAAAGAAACATATACCTATAGACATACCAGCATAAGAAAGCATTTAAACTATCCATTTTCTGTGGAACAAAAACCTTCTTTGACATAATTGCAATAGTTCTTGTACCTCAGTTAATTTTGAAACAGCCTAATTTCTCATTAGAATTTGACTAAGGCTTAGAAGGTAAGGCTTTGCCAAATCTTACAAAGTTCTTATCTCTTCCCTGATTATGGCGCTAGCTTCCATCCTTTCTTTCTTTCTCTCTTTCTTTTTTTTGCTTTTTGGGTCACACCCGGCAATGCTCAGGGATTACTCCTGGCTCTTCACTCAGGAATTACTCCTGGCGGTGCTTGGGGGACCATATGGGATGCCGGGGATCGAACCTGGATCGGCTGCGTGCAAGGCAAATGCCTTCCCCGCTGTGCTATTGCTCTGGCCCCTTCCACCCTTTCTTAATAGCACAGGTTTTGGAGTTGGGAGAATTTCGGGGATTAGGAAATCTTTAACCTTTTACAATTAGGTCTTTTAACCTTTTACTATAAGATTTAGATTGATTTTTTTCTTATGCTCAACACTCAGTTTAGAACACATTGCCTATCCCTGACTTAACAATTTGTTTTTGATTCCAACGTGGTTCTGTTTAACACTTCAATGTTCCACCTTTGCTTTTGAGTTCACCGAAATAACAAATAATTTTGTTTAATTGTTGCACGCAAAAAGCGAGAGCATAAACAGGGCCTGAGCAGATGAGAACTGACTGCTGACTTTGATTACCTGTAGGCTTAACCACACTTTTTCCTTTACAGATCCAAAATGGGATTATCAAACCAGAGAAGAAAAAAATATGGTGATTGGTTTCAAAAGGGAATTAATGCAGTAATTTAATTTACAGTTTTTTTTTCTTTCTGGGTCATACCCAGCGATGCTCTCTGCACTCAGGAATCACTCCTGGCGGTGCTCGGGGGACCATATGGGATGCTGGGGGATCGAACCCGGGCGGCATGGGCCGGCCATGTGCAAGGCAAACGCCCTACCCGCTGGGCTATCGCTCTGGCCCCACAGGTTTTTTGTTTTTTTCTTTTACTGCCTAACCTGTCCTCACTAACATCTATTTCAGAGACTGAACATCTTAACTGATTTTAACTTTCTTTACTATGCCTCTAGCTAGCAACAGGCACTAAGGCAGCACTCAGAACTTGGAACTAGGAAAACTGAAAATGGTGGTGTACCACGATCTCAGGTTTACAACTAAATGGGCCATAATCTAGGTTACCAGTTTTATCAACAAAATGCTTTCCTGACCCGTGCTTCATGTAAAAAACAGAGGCTGTGCAGGCTGAAAATGCAAGGCAAAGTCCCAATCGGTTGAGCAGGGCTATTCTTTGCCCTGGGGACTGCCCTTCCTTTCTCAGTCTATCAGTTTTTTCTACCCTTCCAAAGGGTCAGATAATAACTAAAGATCGATCGATCAATCAACTGTGTGTATGTGTGTGTGTGTGTGGTGGCCACCCATTGTTTTCAGTCAATTTGTCTTGTCTGTTTGGATCTTCCTCCATTAAGACCAAGAAAACAATTAGGAAGTAAATGTCTTAACAAAACACACTTACAAGAGCCATAAGGAAAATTCCCTTATATTCAATAAAATACCTCAGTCATTGTTTAAGAATCAAAAGATGCACACACTTTGCATGCAGGATATTTGGGTTTACCCCAGCAATCACAGTCTCCTGAGCAGCACTAGAGCAACCCCCAAGAAGAGAGCTGGGAGTGCCTCCCTGCACTGCTCGTTATGACCTTTAAAAATAATACATCTTGTTTAAAGTTACAAAGTTTTTAAGAGATGAGGATTGCAGATGGCTGATTTCATTTTTATTTTTTATTTATTTATTTATTTTTTTTTTTATTTATTTTGCTACCTAGATCTTTAGGACTCGTTCCTGGATACAATGATTGCTTAAAAATAAAATCTAGGGACTCAAGACAGAACAGGGGTAAGGCATTTGCCTTGCATGCAGCTAGCCTGGGTTTTGGTACCCTACACTGTATATGGTTTTCCACAGTCCCCCAGGAGGGAATCTCTGAGCCCTGAATACAGCTAGATGAGGCCTCCAAACAAAAATGAACCAATGAGAAATTCTAAATTTACAGATGCACCTCAAATTCTTTTTTTTTTCTTAGCCTAGTCAGCATTACCTTCAAGGAGAATTGATAGATGGGGTTGATTTTTCGGAGGTCATTAATGACAAAATAAAGAAGAGATGCTCTGGCTGCCACTGGTCTATAACATTCTCGGGCCTCGTTGATTTTTCTTTCATTTTCTTTAGCTTCAATCACCTATGACAGAACCAAACAAATAAGTAGTTACTCTGTATAGTCACTACACCAGCCACATTATGAAAGGGCACATCTGAAATGAGACATGATTCATACTAAAATAACGTTATGGTATCATTGTGCTTTAGCTTTTTGAAAATTATTAAATTCACATTTGATTTTTTCATAAACTAAGCTTTCAGTGTGGATGGACAGAACCCTAGCTGTGTGGCTATAGATTAAGCAAATCTGACTGTGTTAGGTTTCATAGAATTTATTCTGGTGTAATGTCACCTTCCTGTCTCCCCTCTCTCTTTCAGGGGTTAATAACCCAGCTATATCACCTCCCAGGGATGGCTCTTAAAAAGTCTGTTGAGTCAGTTCAATGCCAATAACTTTATTAGTCAACCAGGTATATAAAAGCTGCCAAGGTCAATAATATCTCTAATAGTGGTATTTCCTTAAAAGCCTTTATGTGAAAATTCTCATGTCTGTAATTCTGACTCTGCACCAGTTCAGCCATATGTTCATATATTTTCATTTCATTTATCTTTATATATTAGCCTCTAGGTACATTCTGGGAGGTAATTAAGAAAAAAAATACAATAACCATCATATTTATTTCTACTTCAGGCTCAAAGACCTATTTCTTGAAGATATATATATCTTTAAAGATATATATCCTGATATCTTGATGTCACCCATATATAGCTTTGTAAGAACACACACACACATCTTTTTTGGATTACACGCAGAGATGATGAGGGGTAACTCCTGGTTCTGTACTCAGGAATCATTCCTGGCAGTGTACAGGGGATCATATGGGATGCCAGTGATCAAACCCAGGTTGGTTGTGTGCAAGGCAAATGCCCTATCTGCCGTACTATAGCTCCGGCCCCAGAAACAATGTTTTTATAATTTTCAGTAGCCCGGATTCATCAGAGTGATATATGTTAGGAAATGACATATACAGCAGAGAGGGAAGCAAGCAAGTGTAAGGTGGTATAGAAAGAAGAGTGAATTAAAAGCTAACTTCAAAACTAAGACCTAATTAACTGAATTGCCCTAATCTTTTTCATCTCAGAGATCCCGTCCCTGAAGATTCACTTGCTTAAAAAGGAGAGCATAATCTGGGATTCTGTTTCCTTATTTACACTAAGACAAATATATAGAAGTATGGTAACACAGCCACATGTGGTGATGAATAGATTAGTAATGAGGACATTCAAGAACACAAACCAGGAGTACTTTATTTTGAAGCAATGGAATTTTAAGAGTTAATGGTCACTTGGAGAAGTCCAAAGTGCATGCCAGCTATGAGTCAGATTAAGATACAAGTTGGACTGTCAGCAGGAAGTCTACTCAACAAAATTTTTGACTGGCTTTTTAGAAAATGTCACCTCCCCTGGGTGAATAATGCTTTTGAGTACAGCAGGAGACCATTCCTGGCTCAGTCTCTTGCCATTGGAGGCCTGGAAACAAAACTTCAGCTCTAAGTATTTCTCTAAAATGTTCAACAGACTGAAAGACCTGTGGTGAGTCTGGAATATGTTGCCGGCCAGCGCCGGATACTGAGCCTTTTGTGATTTTAAATCCTAGAATCCTAGAAGTCAGCAGGTCTTAATCTATTTTTTTTTCACACTTTGGTAACTCAGAGACAATACTAGCCTGACAGAGTTCAGTTTGAATGACTGGATCTCTGCTGAATGAGGAGAGGCGTACGTTCTACTGTCTCTATCTCCACTTAGAGCTTGGCACAGCCCAGTGTTTAAGGGCAGTTGGCGAAATGAGCCTAATTTCATAACGCAGACCTTTTAGATTGAATTTGATTGTGCATTTTCTTTTTAGATACCTAGTTTAAGGTATGTAACATTATGAATCAACTTGCCTAGATTACAAGGGGATGCCCACAGTAAGTTCACATTAGAGTTCTGATTCCCAACTTGGAAAGCCTTAAAGCCAAGTTTATCTCATCTCTTTATTTAAATATTTCTCTTGTGCACAGTCTCATAAATATAAGTAATTTCTGATGGAAGGTTATTTAAGATTCTCTTAAATAGAACTAATCTAGCTTGAAGATTATATATATTAAACTTTTCTCTTTATATATATAAATAGTGATGAAGTGAAATAGTGATGAAGGATTCAGTGTTTTTGTTTCATTTTTAATTTAATTTGATTTTACAATACTATTAATGTTAGGGTTTCACGCATATAATATTCCAGCTCTCCACCCTCCGCCAGTGTTTACTTCCCTCCACCATTATCTCATGGTTTCCTTTGCCCCAAACCCTAATTATATTTTCATGCCAAACTCATTGTTTAACTTGATGTGAAGCTGCAATTTGTATTATTTAAACCATATTCAAGTGTGAGCCACTGGTGGCATGTTGGAGTTCTCCCTGACACAACCCCTTAATCACTGGAGATCACTGGGCCTGTAGGGAATGCTCTGGGTCCTGACTTCTCTGCGAACCGGGTTGTTGACGGCAAAACCTGACATTTCTACAATAGCAAAGATTAACTTCCCTTGATTTGCTGGCGCCAATGACTTGAGATGTGGGAAACAGACACCTTTAGGTGTCAGCAATACTTCAACCTTGTCTCTGCCTTACAGCAGCAAGTCAGTGCTCCAACAGATTCATCCTAGTCATAATAATGCTCTACCTCCCTTCACCACCTACTCATTAATGCATGAAATCACATTCCCTCAACCTCTATTTAACCATGCTTTTCCTAATAAACTTGGTCATATTACTACAAGTCTGTGGCCATTGTGGGTGTCTATGTCTTGGCCATTCTGTGCATGCAAGTTCCTGAGCATCCGCTGTCCTAGATCGAAGGACTGTCTCCTCATTGCTCGGGTCCTGTAGTTATGAGATAACTACAATGTTTTAAGCAGAGCACTCATGTCCCCCCAGGGCTCCCGGGTCTTTTCCCACCTTGCGCTCTATTTCTGCTGCAGTTGCCTTAGTTGTCTCCAGCCTTTCTACCAGTTTGGTGTCACCTAGAAAACTTCCCTCTGCTGCAGAAAGGCGCAGGAGGAGGTCATCCTCCAGGTACTTCAGTTCGATCTTAAAGTCATTCTGGTGCTTTGTCAAAGCCAACTAATGCAAAGAAAGAAAAGAGATAAGAGTTATATTCATGTTTTAAACAGCTTCCTCAATTATTTCATAGAATCAGCATATAATAAGACATACTTAACAATAAGCCACACAAATCACAGTTTTTTCTTGTTTGTTTTTGGGCAATACCCAAATGTGTTCAGAGCATATTCCTGATGTTGTGCTCAGGAATTACTCCTGATGATACTTGGGAGGCCATAGTGGTAATGAAGATTTAACTGGAGCTGGCTGTGTGCAAGGCAAGCACCTTATCCACTGTATTAGCTCTTGAGTCTTTCTAATCATAATCTTAATGTCAGAGGATATGTTAAAATCTGGTTACACTCCAGGTCCAGCATTTGACTATCTAACATCCGCATCTAACCTCAAATAATATCCTATTTAAGAAAATATTAGAAATTTCTGCTCCAAACTGTAAAGAGCTGAAAGTCATTATTTATATTCTTACCTGAGGAATTAAAAGATCTACTCAACATTTCTTAGATGTGTAAGAGAACTAAATTACAGAGCATATGGCCCCTTAGGAAAGTGTAGAGAGAAGCAATGATTGTCTTTATTTGCCTCTCGGGAACATGTGAACATTACCTGGCTAGTGGAGAGAAACAAAACATACAACGTAAAATTTCCCGGGGCTCTACTTTTTAGGGAACTTCCAACACTTTTGTGATATTTTTTATATTCAGAAGACAAACCAGAGGGACAGTTCTGGGTTAAGGTGCTTATAATTTGTGGTAACTCCTCCTGGCACCACATGTGGTCCCCGAAGCACCATCAGGAATCACTCCTGATCTCAGAGTCAGGAGTGATTCCTGAGTATAGTTGGCATAGCTCTTAAACAAACAACCCCAGAAGAGATACAAATGGATTTGAGTGTAATAAGGGAAAAAAATACACTATTTTGAATAGGGAAGAGGACAAATAAACTTTCTAAAAAAAATGTCCAGAGGAAAGCTACCATTTAAGTAAGTCCAGATATTTTTGAGAGTGTTCTGCCCTGTGCCAGGGGTCTTCAACCAGCAGTCAGGAAACAGAAGCTGATTTGCAACATGCAGAAAGACTGAAAACCTCTGGCTTACTGACTAAGTTATAACTGCCAGTCCGTGAACTGGGATATAGGCAGTTGTTTGTTCTGCAGTAAAAGGGCTGAATGAAGACACTGCTCTAAACAAAATCCTGCCCTCTGAGAAAATTGCTTTGCTGGAACCTTATGTGACTGGGTGAGAAGGAAAATCAGACACCCCACCCTCCTTTAGACTTCCTTTCTCAGTTCAAATTTAAAAACAGATGATCAGAATCTCTCTCGAAAGCAATTCATATTTACTGAAAAATCTACAGGATTTAACCATATTATTATAGAATATTTCCTATCTATAGTTGTACTGAACAGCTTAGAGGACTTATATTGTTACAGAATGCCTTATGCCTACAATTGCACTGAAAAACTACAGAGAACATATCATAATGTTATATAATATGTTCTGTCTACAATTCTAATGGAAATTTTGGAAGATATAATCATATAATTATAGAACACTTTCCGTCTATGATTTTTATGACTCTATAAGTCTTAGGAGAGAGCAGCAAGAGAGAGACTATTGAAGAAGGAGCTCAAAGGGAAATCCAAAGACATAGGGAAATAAAAATCAAGGATATTTGGAGAAAGGGAAGCCTATGATACAAACAAGCCATAATAAACACTAGACTGAATCTAATTCCTAGTCATATAAACATAAAGCCTTAGGCTAAAGGTTATTTACTTCTCCAATTATCCCAGACATCAGTTTTAGCTTTTATAAAAAAAGTACAAAATATACTACAAGAAAAAATACCTAAAGTTTGAAGATTCAAACCACAAGCTTCAAAAAAAAGATTCAGGCATGGCATATACTTTGATAATTTATAATAACCGAACTATGCAAAGGGTTCTAGTGGAACAAAATGTATGCATGTAAAACTTCCTGGGGCAATATGAACAGAGAGAAAAACACTTTAAGAAAGGAATAAAGAGAGATTGCTGAAATAAAAGCAACACTGTCACAGAAAATTTATGATACTGGATAAATTACAGATCCAGAAAACTCACAGCATGTTAAGCAGGGTAAATAATGAAAAAACTGAAAATGATTACCTAGGCATACCATATTCAAACTGCAAAGACATTTGAAAAAATGTTGAAGGAAGTCTGGCAGTGGGGTGGGATGGGGTGGGGAATCTCAACTATGGTACAGAAAGTAAAAGACTTACAGGAAACTTCTCCTGAGAAACTTTGCAATTAGGAAGAGTATAAAGTAAAGTATTTAAGACATGGAAGGTAAGACAACCTAGAATTCTGTATATTGCCAAATTATCCCCCAAAGTTAAGGAGAAATAGATGTTTCCACACAAACAACAGGGATCTTTTTTTTCACAAACGCACTAATGCTACAAGAAGTTAAACTTGGGTGCACATAAAAACTGGATCCTTACTACAAATCTGTTGGACTTGAGGGGTCGGAGATATTACAGTAGGTAAGGTGCTTGCCTTCCATGCAACTGACTTGGGTTTGAGCCCCAGCACTTCATATGGTCTCCTGAGTCCCAGTAGGAATGAATCCTGAGCACATACCCAGGAGTAAGCCTTGAGCACCGCTAGGTGTGACCCCCCAAATAAATATGAAAGAAAATCTGATGAACTAACTAAGGGCATAGCAATTCTGACCTCAGGCTGACAGTTCTCCTAAGTGATGCTGTCTGACCTGTGATTCTACTTCTAGTACACACTGAAAAAAATGGAAAGCATACATCTACACTAGAAATATATCTGCATAGGAATGCTCACAGCATCAATATGAGTTGTCACCTAAACTGGAAACGACTTGAGTGTTCATCAAAGAGGTATAGTATAAATAAATATGGTACAGCCAGATAGACAATGAAACATCAGTCATCAAAGAGAATGAGGAATAGATAAGTGTGAGAACATAGATGAACCTTGAAAACATCTTTTCAGTGAATAAAATCAGAGACAAATGCCACGTAGCTTATGAAATATTTCGAACAGGCAAATCTTCAGAGACAGATAGATGACTGTCGGCTGATGGGGCCAGGTGGGAGAAAATAGGAGTAACAGCTAACAGAAATGGATTTTCTTTTTTTGAGGCAGAATAAACTATTTTGGTTTTATGGGGGGGCTCCCAAGTGGTGCTTTTCTACCACCACCATCACCACTGGTGATTCTCAACCAACTGGGTCATTGGTTCGGTGCAAAGGCCTAAGGATATGATGCCACCCAGGCCCTGTAGTGCCAGGGAAACATGCTGGGCCACCCCACAACGCTGGGGGGTCTCTAAAGCCACACCCAGTGAATTTTCTTTATTGATGTACGTTTTTCTCAATGTATGTTTTCCTTTAAGCACTATTAATAACTTTTACAAGTCTCTTGAGTTTTTCCAACCTACTGTGCCACCCCTTGCTCTCTGCCCTGGCTAAACTGACCTATCATCATCCGACCCACCCGGCATGCACTTGACTCTTCATCTCTGTTTGTCAAGACTGAAGCACTTCTGTGCTTCTCCTACTCTCTCATCTCTGACTGAGCATCACCCAAATCACCTTCATTAGCAGGAGTTTCCCAAAATTGCTTCAGTTTCTCACATCTCCTCAGTTTTCTCAGTTAAGTTACAAGATCCCTAAGGGCAGGAATCCTCTCTTGTTGCTCAAAGCAAACCACTGTTTGGACAAAGTAGCAATGGCTACTGATTTGAGCATCTTTACCTTAAGTTTCTCCAAATCTGGCCTTTCGACGCTGACAACCTCTGCCAACAGCTGGGCTTCTAAACCATCTTCTGTGACTGTGAAATTGAGGAGGGTCGTCTGAGCTTGCAATTCGGGTTTGTAGTGAGGATTTGCTAGTTTTGTGTGAAGGATAAGCCGAAAGTTCTTATTAAATTCACACTCTCTATCTCCAATCTTGATAAACCTAAAGGGAACAGAACACAGAGTCCCATGGTCCATCATTTCCTTCTTTGATTCTGTTCCACACTTGAACTGGGAGAGTTCATGCTTCGGGACTTTTCAGCTATTCTCAGTCTGCTTCAATGATAGGAACGGAATTATTTAGCCAACTTCTAGGTGCTGAAGATTTCTCAGGTGTAAAATGGTGATAAGTATGATACCTCACAGGTTGTAGAATAAATTGACACCATAGTTTGCGTAAAGTTGTCTCAATTCCTGGTGGGGTTTCTGAACCCTTCCCTAAGAAAATTCTTTCTATGAAATGATCAGATTAAGTCTATCCCCAAACAATAAATGTCAGTACTTCTGTAATGGACCTTAAACATTTTCTATTCTTGAAGAACAATATGAACACAGAAAACAAACTAGCAAAGCAAATACACATATATATTAAAACTCCTTTTAATATATATTAAAATCACTTTCCAGTAGCATGGCACTGGCTCAGGAATGAGAGCCATCGGCCACGTGGATGCAATCCTTCCTAGCTCCACCACCAAGTGTTGGCCTTGAATCCCTGCTCCTTGGCCACGCACACCAGGAGTGGGCACTTCATTCAAGTGGCTCCGGTAAGAAGCACTTTTCCTGACACTTGAGAAGGGACAGAGGAAAGAGGGAGTAGGGATGGGAACCTATAAGCTTATGCTTAAGTTGTTCTGTTCAGTGGGATCAAGCAGCAGAGAAAGACTGTCCAGGTTTCCTCAAGAAGAATAATGAAACCCATCTTTAGAAGGAAGAGCAACAGGGAGCATGTTCTCTGCTTTTGAGGGTTTCTAGGACCTTTCTGAGGGTGGCTGCAACTGTACCTCAGAGGCCAAGATGCCTACCAGCCTCTAAACCAGGCCTCTATCTGCCTTAGGCTACACTAAGGTGGTGTTAGTAACTGCCATCCCTCTCCTGAGGGGAGTGGGGAGGATGAAGCTTGACTTTCCTCCACCTCAGACTGTAAACTCTAACTTTTAAGGGCTTTGCTGCCTGGGATCCATCACTTTCTGGGTGGAGGCTGTGCTGGGTCAATGGAAGCTTTGGCAGAGGCACAAACACAGGTGAGAGAGAGGCTGGGGCTGATGTCTGCTGCCTGTGCTGTCTTCCCCAGCCTCCAGCACAGGTCGAATACCATCTGCCTAGAGCAGGTAACAGAATTTCCTCCTGCGGCAAATTCCTGGTTGCCTCAACTCCTAGTTGGGATTCCTGAACCTTCCCCTCAGAAAATTCTTCCTATGAAATTTTCTTCCTATTCCCAAACTCCAGTCTGCCTGCGGCTATTTTTCTTCCAGGAAACTGTTTTGACTAAGGAGGTTTGCTTTTTGTTTTGTCTTACGTCTTAAAAAGGGGGAGGGCTGGGTTTCTGAGTCACACCTTGTGGTGCCCAGGGGTCTCCTGGAATAGTACCCGATGCAGTGCTGGGGATTGACCCTGGATCTTCTGAGTGCACAGTGAGTGTTTTAACTCCTGTCCTCTCTTTCTGACTCATAAGAGGGTTTTTAATTTATGATAAAGGAACCACAAACACTAGGATTTCTTAGAATCTTCCAGCAAAATGGCCAAGACTGCATGAGTGAAAATTCACACAGACTGAGTGCCTGAGAATCCAACCTATCTTTCCAGTCTCCCCTTTATCTTCAATATTCAGGAAAATCCTGGATCCCTCCCTTTTAAGTGTTAAAAGTACTTTAATTAGAGAGCTACCATCATCATACCAATAGAGAATGTTATCCAAAGCCAATATAATTTTAACTTCCTTATGCTATTTTAAATAATCAAGAACAAAATAATTACTTATCTCAAAGACTTATAGGTGAGATTCTATCTCATTAATTTATCAATTTTGGAAAATTGAAGGAATTCAAAAAGCAAGACAGTGGATATTAGATTCAGCATTCAGACAATGTTCCTTTTTATCAAAAAAATGTTCTAACATCTTTTTTTTTAACTTGGGCAGGGGTGGGGGGTAGGGGAGATACCCAGAATACTGCAATGTGCCATTTTAGGTTGTTGTTGGTTGGATTGTTTAACAATTGTGTCTTTTTATTATTATGTTTTATGCTGAGATTAAGTCCCTTACATGGTGAGAAACTGGTCCCTGATTCACTGAATTTACCAAACAGATAGACAAATGTGTGTGTGTGGGGGTGTGGAGAGGCTCATACATGCAAGGCAAGTGATCTACTACTGAGCATTCTTGACCCTTTACGGAGGAAACTTTTATAAAACAAATTTTCTAGCATCTGTAAACCATAAAAAAAATCTTCCCTCCCTTCCCTTCACTTCCGTTATTCCCCTTTGTTTTAAGGCCATATCTTGCTTTTCAGGGATCATTCCTGGAAGTGCTTGAGAGACTGTTTTTGTTGTTGGGGCTCAAACTGGATCAGCCACATGTAAGCCAAGTGCCTTAGACCTTGTACTGCCTTTCTATGCAAAACAGAAACTTTTTAAATACAAAAATTTTAGATTAGTTATCACTGAAGCTTTCATTACTACAACTAAGAAGCTCAAGCAGATCTCAAAAGTTAGATCAGATTCATGATTTTTTTAATCCAGCTCTTTTTCCCTTTTGCAAAAAATCTAGCTCTTGAATTGTATTCCACTGCAATGAAATATACTGAAAACAAACTTTCACCATTTCCTTTAGATGTCTCAGCCTGAAAAGGATTTGTCAAGGGTCCACTCAAGAAAAACACTCTTTAAAAAGCTGAGTATCCACTTTTCAGTTTACCTCCTGTTTTAACTTTGTCAGAATGTGCTTTCTCCAGTAGGTTAACAAAATTCATATGGTCCAACATTCTGCTGCCTACAAGAAACATATCTGAATAACCAGACCAAACACAGACTCAAAGTCAAAGGCTGGAAGACCATTCTCCACGCAAACAACTCCTCCAAAAGGCCGGTGTGGCCATACTAGTATCTGACAATATAGACTTCAGGCTGAAAAAAGTTAGAAGGGACAATGAAAGCCATTTCCTAATAATTGAGGGGTATGTATATCAGGAAGAAATCACACTACTAAACATATATGCACCCAATGAAGGTCCAGCAAAATGATTAAAACAACTGTTAATAGACCTCAGAAGTTTGGAACACTTGGACCGAACCTCCACATGAACATTTGAAGATCCCGGTGGTATATAAAATGTTTAAAAAATCATAAAAAATAGACCTCAAAGAAGACATTAACAGTAGCACAATACTAGTTGGAGACTTCAACACTGCTTTATCAACTATGGATATAACCCCCGAGACTGAAACTCACCAGGGAAATACTGGCTCTAAAGGAAGAAATGGAAGAAAGAGAGCTAGTTGATATATACAGGGCTTTTCATCCAAAAAAAACTGAATACACATTTTTCTCTGAGACAATCAACCATCCAGGGCCCACGGGTCAGAACCCTGGGAGTGTAAAGAAGTCTGTCTCCTGTCTGCCACCTGCTGACACAGCCGGGCACCGCAGTCACACCTGCAACACCTGGAGGGGCCAATTGAAGTGACAACTTGATAAATGACATTTTCCCCTTCTGTGTATTTTGGGTTGACATCATCGATATGGGGCAGATCTGCTACTGGCTCTTACTGTACCCAGCTGCTCATGAGGTGCCGGGAGGGATGGCAGGTTCTAGCCCTGGCCTGCCACCCCAGCAGAGCCTCACAACAAGCCAGATGACCCCCTTACTCCATGAGGACCTCCATTTTCCACATCTGGACTTCCCCCTCATCAGAACTCCACCCAGCAGACCAGCCTATGACAGCCCGGCTCATCGAGATCCACCCTGCTGCTGGCTCTTTTTAATCCGGCCCAGGTATGCTGATCCACAGACAGACATGGGGCAGAGCTGCTACTGGCTCTCACTGTGCCCAGCCACTCATGAGGCGACCAGGAGGGATGGCAGGTTCTAGCCCTGGCCCGCCACCCCAGCAGAGCCTCACAAAAAGCCAGATAACCCCCCACTCCATGAGGACCTCCATTTTCCACATCCGGACTTCCCCCTTGTCAGAACTCCACCCAGCAGACCAGTCTATCACAGCCCGGCTCATCAATAAATGCTGGATTTTGAGATGACTACAATAGTATGCTACCCATACGGCAGAGCCTGGCAAGCTACCCATGTCGTATTTGATATGCCAGATACCAGTAACAATTATAGACCTCATTCCCATGACCTGATGAAATGGTTTGAGGCTCTTTATGTTCCTGGAGCAAGCAGGTGCCCTTGGGCTCTACTTGCATGAGACAGGTCATATGGAGATGTTACTGGTGCCCTCTTGAGCAAATCGACGATGAACGGGAAGATAGTGATACAGTGATACATTTTTCTCCAGTGCACATGGATCATTCTCCAAGAGAGACCATATGCTGAGCCACAAAGCATACCTCAATAAAAATAAAAAGATAGAAATTGTGTCAACTATATTTTCAGACCATGATGCACTGAAAATAGAAGTTAACCATAGACAGAAGCAGGGAGTCAAACCAAACACCTGGAAACTGAAAAGTTCACTGCTGAACAACCAATGAGTCATAGAAGAAATCAAACAGGAAATCCAAAGATTCCTGGAAACAAATGAAAATGAAGATACCAACTATAAGACCTTATGGGACATGGTGAAATCAGTGTTAAGAGGAAAGTTCATAGCTCTGCAAGCATTCATCAGGAAAGAAGAAAGGGCCCACATAAATAACCTGACTTCACAGCTCAAAATATTAGAAAAAGACCAACAAAAAGGAGCCCAAGCCACGCAGAATGAAGGAAATAATAAAAGTTACAGAGGAAATCAACGAGCTGGAAACCCAAAAAATAATCCAAAAGATTAATGAAACCAAGAGCTGGTTCTTTGAAAAAATAAACAAGATCGACAAGCCACTGGCAAGACTTGTAAGGACAGGGAAAGAGAGAACCCAAATAAACAGAATCAGAAATAAAAAGGGAGACATCACAACAGAAACCACAGAAATCCAAAAGATCATCAGAGATTACTTTGAGAGTCGGTATGCCATGAAAAATGAGAACCTAAAAAGAAATGGATAAATTCCTGAAGTCCTATAACCTCCCACGGCTGAAACAAGAAGACCTCCAATACCTGAATAAGCTTATCACCATCGAGAAAATTGAAACAGTAATTAAAAGTCTGCCCAAACACAAAAGCCCAGGTCCAGATAGTTTCACTAGTGAATTCTACAAAATTTTTAAGGAGGACCTACTGTCAGTCCTGTTCAAGCTCTTCCAGGAAACAGAAGAAACAGAAACACTCCCAAATGGCTTCTACGAGGCACATATCACCCTGATACCCAAAGCAGGGAGAGACAACACAAAGAAAGAAAATTACAGACCGATCTCCCGGATGAACACAGAAGCTAAAATCTTCAACAAAATACTAGCAAACAGAATCCAAGGACTCATCAAAAAATATTATACATCATGACCAAGTAGGATTCATCCCAGGAATGCAAGGATAGTTCAACATTCACAAGTCAATCAACATAATACATCACATCAATAAGAAAAAATAAAAACCATATGATTATATCTATATCAATAGACACAGAGGAAGCATTCAACACCTGTTCATGATTAAAGCCCTCCAAAAATGGGAATTGAAGGAACCTTCCTCAAGATAGTCAATGCCATCTACCAAAAGTCCACTCACTGTGGACTCACTGTGATACTCACTGTGATACTCACTGTGTTACTCACTGTGGAGTGAGTATCATTCTCAATGGGGAAAAATTGAAAGCCTTTCCCCTAAGATCAGGGACAAGACAAGGTTGCCCCTCTCACCTCTTTTATTCAATATAGTACTGGAAATACTTGTCATAGCAATGTACTATGAAGAAAAGAACATTAAATGCATCCAGATAGGCAAGGAAGAAGTCAAGCTATCACTATTCACAGATGACATGATAGAACCCAAACTTTCTACCAAAAAACTCCTAGAAACAATATACGCTTATAGTAGAGTGGCAGGTTACAAAATCAATACCCAAAAGTCGGTGGCTTTCCTATATACAAATAATGAAAGAGAGGAAAGAGATATTAACAAACGATCCCATTCACAATTGTGCCACAGAAAATCAAAAACCGAGGAATCAGTTTGACAAAGAACATAAAGGACCTCTACAAAGAGGACTACAAAACACTACTTCAAGAAATAAAACAGGACACAAGGAAATGGAAACACACTCCCTGCTCATGGATCGGGAGACTCAACGTTGTCAAAATAGTAATACTCCCTAGAGCTTTATACAGATTCAATGCCATCCCTATAAGGATCCCCATGACATTATTCAAAGAAATTGACCAAGCACTTCTGAAATTTGTATGGAATAATAAACTCCCATGGATAGATAAAGCAATCCTTGGGGAAAAGAAGATGGGAGGCATCAGCTTTCCCAATTTCAAAATGTACAAGGCAGTAGTAATTAAAACAGTGTGGTAATGGAATAAAAACAGACCTGTGGACCTATGGAATAGAGCTGAGTATCTGGACAACCAGCCTCAAGTACATGAACAATTAATCTTCGATAAAGGAGCATAAAGTACAAAATGGAGCAAGGAAAGCCTCTTCAACAAGTGGTTCTGGGAAAACTGGACAGCTACATGTAAAAAAATGAATTTAGACCTCTGTCTAATACCATGCACAAAAATAAGATCAAAATGGATTAAAGATCTCAATATCAGACCTGAATCCATAAAGTACATCAAAGAAAATATAGGAAAAACTCTCCACAACATAGAAGCTAAGGACATCTTCAAAGAAGGAACACCACTAACAAAACAACTAGAAGAAAAGATAAACATATGGGGCTACATGAAGCTAAAAAGCTTCTGCACCTCAGAAGAAATAATGACCAAAATACAGAGACAGTCCACAGAATGGGAAAGAATATTCACCCAATACCCATCTGATAAGGGGTTAATATCCAGGATATATCAGGCACTGGTAGAACTTTACAAGAAGAAAACAGCCAAACCCATCAAAAAATGGGGAGAAGAAATGAGCAGAAACTTTGACAAGGAAGAAATTCGAATGGCCAAAAGACATATGAAAAAATGCTCATCATCATTAGTCATCAGAGAGATGAAAATAAAAACAACAATGAGATATCATCTCACACCACAGAGACTGGCACACATCCCAAAAGAGCAAGAATAACAAGTGCTGGCATGGGTGCGGGAAAAGGGTACTCTCATCCAATGTTGATGGGTACAGCCTTTTGGAAAACTATATGGCCATTCCTCCAAAGACTAGAAATTGAACTCCCATTTGACCCAGCCATACCACTCCTGGGAATACACCCTGGGAAGCCAAAAATACGAAGCACAAACACCATCCCTACTTTTATGTTCATAGCAGCATTATTCACAATAGCCAGAATCTGGAAATAACCAGAGTGCCTGAGAATTGATGACTGGATAAAGAAACTTTGGTACATCTACATAATGGAATACTATGCAGCAGTTAGGAAAAGTGAAGTTATGAAATTTGCCTATAAATGGATGGACATGGAGAGGATCATGTTGAATGAAATTAGTCAGAAGGATACAAACAAATATAGAATGACTGCATTTATTTGCATGGCATAATATGTATATATATATATATATATATATATACATATTATGATACCAACATCCAAGGTCAGGCTGAAACGTGGATCAGGAGGTCTTGTCAAAGGTGACAGTTACCACAAACGTATGGGAGCAGAGATTAGGTAAGACAGATAAGGGAACAGTGTGCCAATAATTGCAGAAAGTGCTATTACCACATAGAACTTAGCATTAAATACAGGCAAAAGATACACATGATAACCTCTAAGTATATGTATTACAACCCACAATATGTAAGAGAAGCAAGAGAGAAAGAGAAAGAGAGAAAAGAGATAAAGAACCTGCCATAGTGGCAGGCTAGGGAGGGGGAGGGAATAAGGAACATTGGTGGTGGGAACTGGGCACTGGTGGAGGGGTGGTGCTGGAACATGAACCCTAACATGAACATTTTTGTAATTGTTTATCTCATGGTGGTATAATAGAAAATATTAAAAAATCATATGGTAACCCTCTTCTACATCAGTTTATATCTAGTGCATACATTCGTTTAAGAAAAAGAAAAACTGAGGCTGGAGTGATAGCACAGCGGGCAGGGCATGTGCCTTGCAATTCACTGATCTGGGTTCGATCCCTGGCATCCCATATGGTCCCCTGAGCACCACCAGGAGTCATTCCTGAGCACAGAGCCAGGAGTAACCCCTGAGCATTGCTGGGTGTGACCCACAAAGCAATAATAATAATAAACAGGGAATCATTGTATCACTGTATCACTGTCTTCCTGTAGATCATCGATTTGCTCGAGTGGGCACCAGTAATATCTCAATATGTCCTGTCACATGCGAGATAGCCCAAGGGAATCTGCCCGCTCCAGGAACATAAAGAGCCTCAAACCATTCCTTCAAGTCATGGGAATAAGGTCTATATTTGTTACCGGTATTTGGCATATCAAATACAACAGGGTAGCTTGCCAGGCTCTGCTGTGTGGGTGGAATACTCTTATAGTCACCGCGTGAGCCAGTGGTTGCTGTCGAAATGGGCAAGTTCATAATAAACAGGGAAACTATTAAAAAAAGATAAACATATCAAGAGTTCAACATGACTCAAGAGACCACAGAGAATGTTGAGACGGATGAATGAAATCACAGCCATTGTAGACAGAGAAGCAATCATTGGTGGCTAGGAATTATGGCAGGACTGTGGGCTGCTATGATAGGTTATGGATCTGGTCCCATATGCTTGCATGCATTTGTTTTTTATTTGGCACCTGGATGCTAAGGGTCCACCTGGTTCTGTGCTAGGGCATCACTCCTGGTAGTAATTGGGGTTTCTATATTCAGTTCTGGGGATAAGACTGGGGTGAACTGTGCAGCGCAAGAACTTTCACCCCTGTGCTGTCTCTCCAAACCTACTAGCATGTATTTTTCAATTGAAATCATTAATTATGTATCACTGATCTTATCACCTTAGCTATTTATGTATCACCTTAGCTATTTGCTTTTTTTTGCTTTTTGTCATATACATACTTTTGTACATACTTTATGTATGTATATATGCATATATGTTGCAGGACTCCTCTAAGAACTTCTGCATCTGCCCTGGATTGCCTCCTGCAGGTCACTTCATAGATAGGGGGATAGTCTAAATGTGGCAGTTTATCTGACCATGTATTCTATACTGGCTGGTATAAATATTCTCTCATGCTACCACAATAATCGTGGGACTGGCTAGATCTTACCAGCATATTTGCCTGGACACGTTGGATCTCTAAGTAATTATACCAGAGATAAATGTTGTTTGCCTCCAAGCAAGCAAGCATGGCTCCCTGATAACTCAAAGGCAACTAAAACACAAAACTACCGTAAAAGTAGACTAGACACTTGTGAAGGCTTGGAGGAAATATTTAACTGGCATTAGTATTAGTCTTTGGTACAGAGACATGCCATTTCAGAAACCCCCTTCTCTACCCTATAAGGCATTTCCAGGCAGATCTTCGCTCAAAACATTAGCTTATAATAGGGCCTAGGTGAGGTACTGGGAGAAATTACCTAAGGGCATTTGACCCGTCCTGCTTCCCATAATAGTGGGAGGTCTGAGTTGCACGGGTATAAAACCAGCCTGCTTTTTTCTTTTTTTCTCTCTTTCTTTCTCTCTCCTTTCCTTCTTTCTTCTTTCTCTCTTCTCTTTCTTTCTTTCTCCCTCCCTTCCTTTCTTTCTTTCTTCCTTCCTTTCCTTTCCTTCCTTCCTTTCTTCCTTCCTTCCTTTCTTCCTTCCTTCCTTCCTTCCTTCCTTCCTTTCTCTCTCTCTTTCTTTCTCTTTCTTTCTTTCTTTCTCTCTCTCTCTCTCTCTCTCTCTCTCTCTCTCTCTCTCTCTCCTCTGTGAGCTTACACCCGTCTTGGAAGTCTTATCTTTTTCTCTGTTTTTACAGGGCCTTAACACATGGTGGCCGCCATCTTGGCCTACACGTTTCTGGGGTTCTAGCTGGAAATCCTAAGCACAGGGCTTCTCCTATTGCTGATTTGTATGCCTGAACCTGTGATAAGTAAAGCCTTTTAAAACTGCATCAGATTCCTGAGTCTTCATCCATTCCCCACCGGGCTTCGGAGGTAGAAGGGATCTCGCTTCCTGGCACTGTCGGGGACCCAGGTGGCATTCCCTGACTCAAATATATATGCATGAATCACTTGAATCACTTGAATCCCGTTATTCATCGATTTGCTCGAGCGGGCACCAGTAACATTTCCATTGGACCCTATCACGTGCCAATGTAGCCCAATGGCATCTGGTTGATTCAGGAATATGAAGAGCCTCAAACCGTTCCTTCAGAGTCTTGACAAGGAAGTCTGACCATCTTGTAGGTGGGCGACCACATGATCTTTTGACATCCCTTGGGACCCAGTCCGTAACGGCTCTAGTCCAGCGGTCATCACCAAATCGCATTACATGTCCAGCCCATCTGATTTTTGATGCCTTGGCAAACGAGACAGCATTCCTGATTCTGGAATAGCGACGGAGGTCGGAACTCCGGATTCCTTCTCTCACTTGAGTGAGGCGTGATATTCCAAGCTTAGCTCTTTCAATTCCTCTCTGGGAGACCTGAATAGCATTCTCATCCTGCTTTTGTAGGGCCCAGGTCTCTGAGGCATATGTTAATGCAGGGGAGAACGGTGGAGTCAAAGAGTTGTGCCTGGAGTCAGAGGTTCTTGGTCCTTTTTAGCTATTTCTTCGATGCCTTTGAAGGCATTCCATGCCGCTCTCTTCCTCCTGTGCAGCTCAGGTTTTAGGTCATTCATCATGTTGACTTCTCAACCTAGGCACACATAACTGCTGCATTCAGAGATGTTTGTTCCATTGAGAGTGAATGGGGCCTCTGGAACTTTTCATGAACATAGTTTTCTTTAGATTCAGCTGTAGAACTATCTTTGCACATTCTTGGTCAAAGTCAGCCAGCATTTGTGCCACTTGGCTAATGTTTGGTGTTATTAGAACGATGTCATGTGCTGAATCCTTTCTGGAAGCCAGCTTGCTCGCTTGGTTGTCCTTCATGAGCTGGTTGTCCTTCATGGGCTGGGAGCGATAGCACAGCAGGTAAGGTGCTTGCTTTGCATGCGGTCAACCTGGGTTAGATTCCGGAATCCCATATGGTCCCTTGTGCACCACCAGGAGTAATTCCTGAGCGAAGAGCTAGGAGTAGCCCCTGAGTATTGCGGGGTGTGACCCAAAAAGCAAAAAAAAAAAAAAAAGCATATATATGCATATTTCATAAAAATAAATGCAGTCATTCTATATCTGTCTTTTTCTTTCTGGCTAATTTCACTCAACATGATCCTCTCCATGTCCATCCATTTATAGGCAAATTTCATAAGTTCAAATTTCATAACTTCATTTTTTTCCTAACAGACGCATAGTATTCCATTTTGTAGATGTACCAAGGTTTCTTTATCCAGTCATCAGTTCTCTGGTTGTTTCCAGATTTTGGCTATTGTGAATAGTGCTGTCATAGCAACATTCTTTATAACAGCCAAAAGGTCGAAACATCCTAAACAGTATGCCTATAAATTTCTAAGTAGAAAAAAAGATTCAAACAATATATATTTCCATAAAAAGCATAGTGATACATACTACACCTTGGATAAATCTTGAAGACACAGTGCTAAGTGAAGGATACCAGTCACAAAAAGATGCAATTTCTGCAATTCCACTAGCAGGAAATGCCAGCAACAGGCAAATCAATACCACCAGAAAGACTGTGATTACCCAGGAGTTCTAGCTCTGAAGGTGAGCTGTGGTAATAGCTGTGTAATGATGTGACTACATAATAAAAACACTTATTCACCTTAAATTACTAAATCACATGCAACATGCAACCTTGGCCATATCCACTTGGCCCTGGAACTCAACAGTGGGTTTAGATTGATTAAGAGTCACCTAAACCCTGATGCTGCTTTCCTAGACACAGGATCTGCAGGTAATGGGATCGAGTTAAGTGGCCATGAATTTTGGAATGGAAGAAGGAATGCCCAGAAACCACTGCAGAAGCCAATGGGCAACTCTGCTTAGGGATCAATGTCCTATATGCATTTCTAACTGTTCAAAAGATGATTCAAACCCCTGATACTCAAGGTCAAATGTATTTTTTGTTCTTTTTTTTATAACACTGTAATAATTACTTGGAAAGTTTTTTTTCCACACCATTATTCATTGCAGCATTTAGTACAATATCTAAGATAAACCCAGGCTGATTCCATAGATTGATGGACTCAATGACAGAAACAGAATACTATGCAGATGCAAGGAAAATATATAATTACAATTTCTACAACCTGACAACCTGACTAGAACTGGAAGATACCATGTTGAGTAAAGTGAGCTAGAAGGACAAACATAGGATAATTTCACTTACCTATGAGATATTACAGATATTCTTTATCTATATAGAATAACTGAGTGAGAAATAGAATGTAGTAAATGGAGATGCCTAGATCAGCCTTGACTCTACAGTATAGGAAGGACAGAGAAATAAAGGAATCAAGGGGGAAGGAAGATGAGAAAGAGAGAAGTAAGGAGGAACAGGGATCAGGGGCCTGGGGTATATTGGTGATGTGGGAGAGTGGTATAGCTTTATAGCCAAAGCACAGACTCAACAACAACAACAAAAAAATATGAGATCTAAACTATAACCACAGAACTTTGAAATGTGCCTGTCAAGGTGGCAGGTGGGTTTGGGTGGAGGGAGGTTAGCGTGAAAATACTAGTAGAGGAAAGGAGGGAAGTCAACAGTGGTGGTGGGACTGGTGTTGAAACAACTACTAAACCCCAAGTATTAATAACTTTGTGAATCACAGCTCTTGAATTAAATATTTTCAATTGTAATTTAGGTATTCATAAAACTCCTTGAATAGACAAAGCAGTTTAGGGTGGGCAGGTGGGTGGGGGGAGGCTCTTTCTTAGCTCCTATGCTGCATCTAGACAGATTGCCTGCACTACCCCTGAGAATCCCACCAGACAGCAGCATCAGCATAATCCCCTCTCAATACAAGCAGCTAATACCACTGATATCCAGTAACAGCATGTTTCCAAAGAGTCACTCCAGAGGTATGAGAAATAATACCGTGGGTAGGTATGGTGCTTACTTTACACATGGCTGACCCAGGTTCAATCCTTGATAATTCATATGGTTCCCCGAGCTCACCAGCAGTGATCCCTGAGTGTAGAGCCAGGAGTAAGCCCTGAGCACCAATGGGTGTGGCCCCAGAACAAAAACAAACAAAAGAGCAAGTACACAGAACACTGCCCATCTGCTTAGGTTGTTAAGGAAAAGAGATTTGGTTTGGAGTGTTGGAGAGATAAAAGTTTGATCCCCAGGACCACTTATGGATTACTTAAAGTAGCTTAAGTGGTTAAAGTAATACCCTCTAAGATAATTTAAAGATGACTTAATTTGAGAAGGAGAAATTTATCTGATGGCCCTGATTTACACTGGTGTTCTTTTTTCTTTTTTTGTGATTAGGGTCATATCCAGTTGGACCCTACCACATATTGGGAGTGTGTGTTGTGCTGAAGATCACACTGGGGGCTCTTGTGTAAAGCATGCCCTCCTGCAACTTTGAACCATCTCTGTGCTCCAGCCAGAGAAAAGAGCCAACTGAAATAAAAGAAAAGGATGTCGCCTATAAAACTGGGTTTCACATTTTGCTCTGAAACATTCTTTTATAGGTTTAGATTTCCCGGGGAGAGTCAATTATCCTCAATTGGGGTGTTTATGATCTATGAAAGACAAAACCTGCACAGTGACTCATGTGGGTTTTATCACTGCCGCAGGGTTCATTTTTGGTTAATCTACAATCTGGGAAAATGAAACAGGCAGCTAACACCTACTCTCAGGATTTGAAGGATCCAAAAAACAACAGTTAACCAGAGGGGCGGAAATCAACAATTACAGTGCTGTCTCTGAAAGGCAGAAGCCCAGAGGTTACAACTTTTTGAACACAAAAAGCAGCTTTACATGCTCTTGAGTGATACACGGCAGGTATGAACAGCAACAGACAACTTGGTAGTGGGGGGGGGCAGAGGGATAGTGCAGAAGGCTGCAACCCTGATTCATATGGTACAGAATCAGGAGTAAGCCCTGAGCAACACTAGGTGTGACTCCCAAGCCAAATCAAACTCAAACAAATACATACTTGGAAATGGGGCCAATTCCCTAAAGAAGTGTCCTTAACCGATGGTCCCATCTCACAACCCCTAGCAAGAAGGTACTGATCCCCCAACACATAGTTCTAGTGAGAATCAAGCAGGGCAGGCTGATGTACCTGAGTTTCCCTTACAGAAATTTTTAAAATTTCTCTTGCAAAGGAACTGAGCTGCTTCCTCTTTCACTGCTGGGAACTGTGGGTGTGTGGAGAGACAGATGATATCATCTCAGATGGGGAGCACAACCATATCTCCCAGTACAAACATCATGTTTTAAGCAGCTAGGACATTGTTCATCAAAGTATGCTTTTTTTTTTTTTTTACCTAGAGAGATCATTGTATTGCCAGAGCAGTTCCAGAGAGCATTCCACTAATTTCCTATTTATGAACCCACATGTTCATGACTTTCCTAAGGTCGCCTAGTTTAGTGGCAGAGCTGGGACTGAAACCCAGGCTGCTAGACATCTATGGATGAAGTCCCAAAACTGAAAATTTGTTAGTGATTCGATGGGGACAGCCCATGAGCCCCACTTCTGTTGCCCTGCGTTCCCCTTGGTAATAACCGGGTACTAAGAGAATATGCCTGACTAGGTAACAGTCTATAGATTCCAGAGAAAAAAATATAAAGAAACATGCCCTACTGGTGTTTAGTTAGAAATTCTGTTCTGATTAGGACAGAATAATATTTTCCTAGGTTCCTAGCCTCAGGACAAAAAAAAAAGCTATAGGTTTTGATTTACATATTCATGAATTACTGAATTCACATTTTGATAAATGAATCACTCGATTTACATAAAATTTTAAGTATTACAAAATGCTATTAGTTGAATTATTGTATAGTAAAGACATACCTACAAATTAACTTCAAATTCAGTTTTCAATATGTCAGATTTGCAAAAAAATTCAGAAACATTGAAAACTTCAAAGTTTTCTCAAAGCTTATTCAATATTCCACTTAAAGATCTTCTAGGATAAAAATGACCCTTTTTTTGTCACAGATAATCATCATTATGAAAGATTATATCAAAATTAAATTTAGAATACTTAAAAATTAACTATTGGTTAATGTTCACAACATTTAAGTGACAAACATGGAGACATATTTATGTCAATTACCAGATTTATCTGAAAACCTTAGTTCAAAAAGGTAACATTATCACAATATAATCAAGATTAGAATCTAAAAATGGAGATTATAATATGGTGTCCTTGTTTCTTGGATATATGCCTGAAAAATACGGAAATGTGTTTGTTTTTTGTTTGCATTACAAGATAACACCTAGTGGTGCTCATGGTTTATTTCTGGCTCTGTGCTCAGGGATGACTCCAGGTGCTGCTTGAGGGACCATATGTGCTGGGAACTGTACTGGGGCCAGTCAAGGCAAGAATCTTAACCATTGCACTATCTCTCGAGCCCCTGGAAGTGTTTTGTACTTTGATTAGAACTGTTCTCAAAATTTAGCATAGTTACTATTGAATATGCCAATGGCTTTGGGTCATATAAGTACAAATGAGTTTCTCTACTGATCATATTTTCTACTTAACTTTGGAGTATCTAGACCCATCATTACTTTTTATTACTGTCTTAAATTCAAATGTGTCAGATCAGTATGTTTAGGTTATTCATTTTTGAAAGTTTGGTTTTGGAGCAAAACCTGGCAGTGCTGGTAGGGCTGACTCCTGGATCCAAGCTCAGGGATTATTCCTGGCTCTGTGCAAGGGTACTAAGCTGGGGGCTGGCTATGTGCAAAGCAAACACCTGAATCCTTGTACTATTTCTCTGGCCCCACACAATCTAAAATAGAGACTTAATATGTGGCAGATTTAGAAATATTTGCAAAATCATTGGTGTTTGAAGAGGATTCCTTAGACTGAAATTTCCTTATATCAAAGGTTTTCATTTAAAATGGGTAATTTAGTTAGCCCACAGATTCTCCTGTTATTAGGAAGGAGGAGTTGCATTCTCCTTTGCCCTCAAGTCCTTCTTATCAAGGTAAAAGATAGTAGGTGGATTTTGAGATAAGTAAATAATATAGTTCCAGGAGTCAGAAAAAAGGGCACATATTTGGGAGGAAAAAAACATGTCTACTAAATGCTTTAGTGGACTGCAAAAAGCCTTACTGCCTGACCTGCTGTTTAAAATGAAAAGCTTCTAGATTAGCCTTGTGCACTCCAACGGCTTTGGCCAAGGAAGCAGGGGAAGGATCTTGGTGGCACCCAGCAGAGAGGAGGTGTTACTTAGCAACCTTGCTTGAAGGTCTGTGCCAGGTGGTCGAACCCAGTTTCCTGAAGAAAGGTTTTGGCTGAAAGCTGCACAGCTGGTAAAGAATTCGGGGAAAGGAAGGAAAGAAAGTCCTGCATAGAAATGAGTTAATTATCTTACTGCTGTATCCTGCAGGTAACAGAACAAACATTTTCTTCTTAAGATAAAAGTAAATCTCATAGAATTAAAAAAATTAATCTCGCAGGAGTGTAGGTACTACTAAACAAGAGAAAATGAGGCAGTTAAAAAATCCACTCATAGGCTGTTCATTTGAGAAGGATCTATTTATTTATACCCCCTGCTTCTATGTTTATCCCCTTCTATATATAACTCAGAAGCATATTTCAATAAGCCACACATAGATATTATATGCAACGTTACAACAGACACATTCTGAGTTCAAATATACTTGCTTTTTAAAAAATGCAAATTTTTGAGAATAAAACTAAAGGTTCTCATTTGTGACCCTGGTGTTTACTTCCACACAAAGGCAAACAATTACTAACAAGAAAACTCAGTGAAAACTCATTATCTGTATTCCTGAGCATTATTTTAAATATTATATATTACTTTAAAAACTCATTATCTGCAGTCTTGAGTAGACTTTAAAAAATCCTGATTACACTTCAGAATAGAAAGGTTGTTGAAGGTCTTTTCCGCAATTAAGCTTGACTTTGAATTCAGAAATTAGGACAGTAGAATGTTGAATTTATTACAAGATGGCATGAATTAACTTGAAAAAATTTTACCCACAAGAAATATTTTATTAAAAAGCCATCAGCTCTAAAGCTCAAAAGAGCACCTTTGATCATAGGTCCCTGTGATTTACAAAGTCCCTTGTAAATCCCATCTATAGTATCACATAGATAAGCAACTTTGACCTAATCAATTGACAACTCCAAGAACAACAATACAAAAACATTTAATAGCTTGGAAAGTTGGGGCTGAAACAATAGTACAGTGGGTAGCACTTGTCTTGCGTGTGGCACATCTGGGTTCAGTCCCCAGCATGACCATATGGTCTCCTGATCTCTACTAGGCGTGATCTCTGAGTGCAGAACAAGGAGTGGGCCTTGAGCAAGCTGAATGTGATACAAACAACCACCATCACACACCAAATAAAACAAAACAAGAACCTGAAAGTCAGTAGCTGCATACAGTTTCTTCAATTAATCTCAGCACAATTTTCAGGAAATGTCATCATTATAACATGAAAATCTGTAAAATGCCATCTCCTATTCACTATATTATTTTTGCAAATGCAGAGCACAGGGTTTAAGGCAACTGCTTTGCATGTGGCCAACCCTGGTTTGATTGAGCACAGAGATGGGAGCAGCCCCCTGAGCACTGCCAGGTGTGGCCCATGGTGCCAAAAAGAAATTTACATCATATAGCTAATATTTCTACTAGTTTCAAGTTTATCCTAGGAATACCTTTTCTTTGGGGAGGTGCTTAGGAGACGCTAAGTAGTAGCCAGGATTCAAACAAGCATGGGGGATACAAGGTGAAAGCTTTAACTTCTATACTGTGTCTCTGGCCCCTGAAGAAAAAACTATTGTTTAAAACAATTGCAGTGACTATTGTTAAAAGAATTATTATATGGACATGTCTCTGAGCAATATTTATATACTGAAAGAGTATATAATTTCAACAAGCTGAAATGTATCTTATACGAAGATTCCTCCAGCTAAGATTAAAGTTCAAAAATTACTCAATAATATTTGGGAAAATTTGAAAGATTAAGGGGATAGAATTTTAAGAAGATGCTTCACACATCAGTAACTTCTGTAATATGTAAGCCAGTAAATTTGCTTTGCAAAATGTAAGTATTGATAAATCTTCCCAGATATGTTTTCTGTCGATTGATACTATAAGATATATTTTACTTAAAATTAGGATTGTCTGGAGTTTGGTGGATTTAATTATTTGTAATTACCCAGCAGTTGTCAGCCTGTGGCCATTTTATGACAGTGGTATCTACTATGTGGGTCAGGTTCAACTGTATATCTTCTCAAACATAGATTTAATGTGCTATTGATGAAACCATTACTTGAACCAAATTAAAGTCTGGGCTGATGTATTGGTCCACAGGGAGCTGTCAGACATGAAAGGAGTAATTAGTATTCATTACTTCATACTCCACAACATTCCAATTATTAATGAACTTCAACTTTTGGACTATGCTATATCTATCACAAGCATTTCCTCAAGACAGTCATTATTAGGACGAATAAACTAATGTTGGTCAAGAAAAAATACCTCAAAGCAAACTGCTAAAATAAACAAAAACACTCTTGATAGTCAAAAGCTTCGTGAGGGAGGGACTTTTAGGAGAGTGAAAGTCTGACCCCACCTGCATGAAGAACAAGGATGGAGGGAAGACGGGAAGATGCCTGGGGAAGGCATCGGGTGCTGGGCACTCTCTAAAGACGAATTCCTGCACACTTTCTGACTTTCAATGCTAATTTGTCTTTACAAAACAAGGGACACATATTTGTAATCCCAAAGGCACATTGCACAGGACTTTAAAGGTAGAGAAGATAAAAAAAAAAAATCTAAGAAAAACTTTGTTAGGTAATGGAACAAAAGATCTATTAGAAAATTGACAAAACAATGTAGTTGAGTTTGGAGTATAATAAAGATAGCCCATTTTTTCTGTTCCATTACAACACTGCAGTAGGAAATCTCTACTAGCAATGACAGATTAACATTTTGTCATTACTTTCCACCCATTCTATACCCCTAGGCTTTATTATAATAAAAAATAGTCCCTATATTTAGTAATCTACTCCCCCCCACCCTGTACTTCCTTCAAATTTTCATGCAATTTCCATGAAGGAACAATAAAACATTTGCTTAATTTAAACACAATTGTCAGATAAAAATAATGTGATCACTTGAATACCCAACTTCATTACAGAGTAAACATAAAGCTGTTATAACAAAATTTGTCTCAAAACCTATAATGGTCCCATTTTCTTCCACTCAAAAATAGTAGGTAGTGATGAAGCGGCTGGGGAGGCTGGAGCCTCGGCTCGCCCGGGCCCAGCTGAAGAGGGGACCCCCAGGAAGGCAGACGGGTTTTGGGAGGGGCCCGTCGCCTCTGGGGGTCCCGGAAGCAGCCGGATGGGACTTGCCCATCACACTAGCCACCATTTTCACTGCCCGGATGCTGGAAAACTGCCTCATGACCAGATCAACAGAGCAAAACCAGTTCGAGCCCAGGTTGCACGGCCGCTTGCGACAGGTGGTCCATTAAAATAGTGGAAACAGTAATGTCTTTTAATGCACTGAATTCCACGAAGAGCAGGAAAGTTTGGCGGGAGGGAGAGATAAAGAGGAGAGAAATGACATACAGAACCTGCCAAGTAGTTGAGGTGTGGGAGGGGAGGGGAGGTGGGGACATTGGTGATGGGAGATGGGTTTGGGTGGAGGGATGGGTGTTGGAACACTGTAGAACCAAAACTCTACATGAGCATCTTTCAATTGTATGTCTAAAATGGTGTAACAATATTTGGGGGAAATAATAAAATAAAATAAAATCAGAAAAAAATAGTAGGTAGTAATATTTTGTCATGAAAGAACTGGCACCTCTTCTGTATTATAAGAAAAGTAGAAGAGGAGCTAGAAAGTGCAGAGATGAAGGTATAGTCTATTCAGGTTCAGTCCCTGGCACCACATATAGTTTCCTGAGCACCCACCATCTGTGATCTATGAGCATCACCTAGCATGGTCCACTCCCCCCCCAAACTCCCCACAAAAGCCAACACAAAAACCAGCAAAAGAGTAAATCTCCCTTACTCAGTTCTCTGAAAGATTCCACAACTCTGTGTGTGTGAAATGGGGGTAGGGGAGAGGGTGTCTCCTCAGTGATGTTCAGGAGCCCAGAAGCTGAGCCACTTGTGTTGGGGTGGTAGCATGTGGTCTTGGGTATTAAGCAAAGGTTTCATGCATGCCACACATATGTTCTAGTCCATCGGGCTAGCTCCTTGGCTCCAATTATCCATAACTCTTAATAGGTCACTACTTGTGAGCATTTGCTCAGACCTTTTTGTTTGGTGTGGCTGGGGTGTGGGTAGGGGTAGGGGAGCCTGGGGACCCCACCAGCAATTTTTTTTGCTTTTTGGGTCACACCTGGCAATCAATGCTCAGGGGTTACTCCTGGCTCTGCACTCAGGAATCACTCCTGGAGGTGCTCAGGGGATCATATGGGATGCTGGGGATCAAACCCTGGTCAGCCATGTGCAAGGCAAACACCCTACCCACTGGACTATCACTCTGGTACCACCACTAGCAAGTCTTGGCCAAGTCATTGAGTCTTATCTAGACATGCAATAGGTTCAGGTCAAGGGCTTAGAAAATGTGATGCTACCCAGACCCCGTGGAGCTGAAGAGTCCTAGCCTAGCACAGCAGTGCAGGTGCTTTCAGAATGGCACCTGGTGAGATTCAGGAGACCTTTGGGTACCTGGAATTGAGCCTGAATTATTCTATTGCCATACTATCCATAGCTCCTTGGAAATATTTCAGAAAACCGCTGAGTATTTTACAGTTCAAAGTGCAGAAGTGCTGCAACCCAACTCTTCAACTCCTGCATAGAAGCTCTAGGGAACCTTCTGCTTGCTTACATCTGTGGAAGTGGAGAAGAGCATTCGCTATACTGATATTCATAGCAGTAAACAAAAAAAGGAAACAAAACTCCTTCACTAGAAGCATTAAATTGAAGAAGAGACATATCCTTTGATGCAGCAGGAGTGGAGGGTTGGAGCGCCAGGAGAATTGAGTTGATTACTTTAAATCCTGCCTATGAACTAGGAAGCCAATCAGTATAGATAATGCAATGACTGGGGAGTAGGATATGGCTGCAGATAAAAAGGAAGCCCCCCAGCCCCGGGTCTCTATCTCTCTCTCTCTCTCTCTCTCTCTCTCTCTCTCTCTTTCTCTTTCTCTCTCCTCACTATAGACTCACTGGTCTCTTCTCTCTCTTCCCAGACCAGCATCCCCATCTCTTCATAGACTGCAGGATCAGGTAGGTCAGCATACCCCAACAGATGGTGAGTAAAAGCAGGCCTCAGAGGCCCGGACAGGGACAGAATACAGGTAGGGCTTAGTTGCCCAGAAAAGCTCACATTCAGGGCTTGAACACCCAGGTACTGATAATATGCTGAGCACAGGAATCTGACCCCGGTGCATGTGGCTGTGATTGGAGAGTAGGAAAGTTGAGACGGATGGCAGGAACTCTGGGGTACTGCTGGGAAGCCCAGAGATAGGTACAGAGCACAGCGACCTTGTCCACATGCATGTGGCTATGACCAGAGACTGAGGGATGCATAAATGGACTAGGAGATGGAGATGGAACCTGGTCACCATTCACAGAAGGCAGGTAGACAGCATGGGACAAGACAGGAAGGTTGTTCAGGGATGGGGCAATTACAGGTACAGGACAGGTGTCGCTACTTATGGGTAAAGGGGAGGCTTGGCCACCTGGGGGACCTGGGCCCATCTACTTTATCTGTCCAATAAACTTGAAATCTTCAGAGTTTAGTATGCAAATATTTCATATAATTCTCAAGAATCCACCAGGACAGGAAAACCCATTTTTATGCTAACACACTGAGCACTACAGTGATGATAAACCCAGAACTGATGTTGAAAGGAAGGTTATAAGTCTTAGAAATGAAATACTGAGTAAAAATATTCAAAATATTTTGAATATTTAAAATCTTTTAAATAACTTGCTTTTTAAATTGCTTTTCAATCACGATGGCCCAAATCAAAGAAAAAGAAGCAATACTGACCTGGCTGTAAAGGGTTCAGTGTTTGGGCGAGAATGGGGTATTGCTTGAACTTGGCAGAACTGGGTCACCAAAACTATACCCAGTGCTGCTTCCAAGGGTCATGCAGAGATGGGGATCAAGCCCAGGGTCTCCTGCATGCACAGCATACCCTCAGCCTCAAACCTCTAAGCTGAAAAAAAGATTATTTTAACCACGCTCTCAGGGTTGGAGAGGAAGAACTTGAAGAAATGACCTTAATTGGCTTGAGGAAGTAAAATGCCTAAAACTGTACTCTTGGGTGTAGATAAAAACAAAACTGAAACATTGATGGAGAAAAGCAGAATAAGAGACTAAGATTTAGAGTGGCTGAACAGCAGTGATAGGAATTCTACTGAAAAATTCTACTGAAAAATACTGCTTAATTTAAAAGCTGCTCAAGAAACGAGGGTTCCAGGGCTGGAGCCATAGTATGGCAGGTAGGGTATTTGCCTCACATGTGGCTATTCCTGGTTGGATACCCATCATCCCACATGGTACTCTGAGCCCCGCCAGAGTGATCCTTGAGAACAGAGTCGAAGTTAAGCCCTGAGTACTGCTGGGTATGCCCCCTCCATCCAAGTTGCCCCCTAAAACCCATCAAAATAAAAAAGTAGCGAGATTTCCACTATAGATAGTCATAAAGCATCTAGGAAGACATTATTCTCTAGCAGTCAGCATGTTCTCATTCGTGGAGTGAGTACAACTTCTAATCTTCTGACTGTATAGAATTTCCTGAGTTGACCACAGCCACATTGACACCTGTCTTTCCATGGCGTTTTCTCTGATCTTCAACAGTACCACTGAAGTTCCATGTTCAACCCCTCTTTAGAATGAGTATCAAAGCAACACTTCAATCTTTGGGTGACTAGTATGTGAAGACATTCTCTATTTCCTGACAATCATGTCAACTCCTACATCCCATCACACAACACAAGCATTTAACTTGGAAGAAGACTGGAAAGCACCCTTGAATTTTCTTTCTTTATAAAAAGAACCAGTTTATGGTCATGAAGAGATGCTACTAGTTCCTTGAGAATGCTCTTATTTGTTCTCTATCTCTAAGGTATCGCACTGCCTTACGGTAGGTGTTTCAACTGAATTACTACAGTTGTTGTCTAATGAGTCTCTGGTTGAAGTTCATGCCCCTTCAATGAATATTTTACACTGTAAACAACATGACTTTTCAGAAACACAAATTTGTGAGCACATCACTCACAGCATGCTTCATTAGCTTTCTCACTGACTTGCATGAAGATTTCAAAGGGAAAGAACAAGCCCAGATTTTTTACTCTAGAAAGGCACAGTCCTTTCGTAAAAGAGAAAAAAAGAAATGAAAAGAACAATAAAACTTGCTGTTTTCATCTATCATTGTGAACAGGAAACATTTCTGTGAGTAGGGTTAAAGAATGATAAAAAGAAAAAAGAGAATGGTAAAAGACAAAAAATGACAACAAAAACTTACTGTTTTCGACTAGCATTACGGACAGGAAACAGTTCTGTGAGAGGGTAAAGAGAACGATAAAGCTACAGGAAGACTCCAACCTATGGCTCATCTGTAGCTGTCCAAAGCTAGTCACTTTCTGTTCCCTGCCCATATCCCTGGTGTCAACTCTCCCCGTCCATGTGCTTTTTTTTGCTCCTGTTTTCAAAACTCTTCACCAATCTGAACTCTATTAATAGCTCTCAGAGCTGTTGCACTATAGCATTTGGTATTTGGTATTGTCTTCTCTGTCGGAGATTTCTCCTCTCTGACCTGTCCTTCTGCTCTGATCTTCAGCAGAGAATGTTCACACCTTTTCAATACCGCAATATGTGTCAATGCAATCACAGATAATTTTTATCATAGACTTTTTAAATCTCCATATGGAACTAAACGACAGTCATGTATATGTCTGTCATCACACCAAAGGCACTGTATTACTGGGATTGCTCTTATGAACAATCTGCCTAACTTCTAAGTAACTGCATAGGGTCTGGACCTGATCACATTCAGAATCTGCAGTCTGAATACATGACCTGAATACATTACATGAATATATCTCAGATTTGACTGAGAGAATCTGTACTCACCAATGTACTCAGATCAGATTCCTGGGTAAAGATACTATAAAAACATAATATATTATTATGTTTATTATATGGAATAATAAACCCCCACGCCTAGCCAAAGCAATCCTTGGGAAAAAGAAGATGGGAGGCATCACCTTTCCCAACTTCAAACTCTACTACAAAGCAGTGGTAATTAAAACAGTATGGTATTGGAATAAAAATAGACCTGTGGACCTATGGAATAGAGTTGAGTATCTGGACAAACAGCCTCAAATACATGAACAATTAGTCTTTGATAAAGGAGCAAAAAGTATGAAATGTAGCAAGGAAAGCATCTTCAACAAGTGGTGCTGGGAAAACTGAGCAGCTACATATAAAAATTGAATTTAGACCTCTATCACCATGCATAAAAATCAGATCAAAATGGATTAAAGATCTCAATATCAGACCTGAATCCATAAAGTACATTGAAGAAAATATAGGAAAAACCCTCCACGACATTGAAGTTAAAGACATCTTCAAAAAAAGAAACACCACTAACAAGACAGCTAGAAGAAAAGATAAACACATGGGACTACATGAAGCTAAAAAGCTTCTGCACTTCAAAAGAAACAGTGACCAAGATAAAAAGACAGTCCACAGAATGGGAAAGAATATTCACCAACTACTCATCTGATAAGGGGTTATTATCCAGGATATATCAGGCACTGGTAGAACTTTACAAGAAGAAAACAACAAACCCCATCAAAAATGGGGAGAAGAAATGAACAGATATTTCAATAAGGAAAGAGTTAGAATGGCCAAAAGACATACGAAAAAATGCTCATCATCATTAATCATCAGAGAGATGCAAATAAAAACAACAATGAGATAACATTTTACACCACAGAGACTGGCACATATCCAAAAGAGCAAGAACAACAAGTGCTGGCGTGGATGCCGGGAAAAGGGACACTCATCCATTGTTGAGTGGAATGCCGACTGTTACAGCATTTTTTGGAAAACAATATGGACATTCCTCCAAAGACTAGAAATTGAACTCCCATTTGATCCAGCCATACCACTCCTGGGAATATACTCTGGGAAGCCAAAAAACATCCAGCAGAAACACCATCCCTACTTTTATATTCATAGCAGCATTATTCACAATAGCCAGAATCTGGAAACAACCAGAGGGCCCAAATATTGATGACTGGATAAAGAAACTTGGTACATCTACACAATGGAATACTATGCAGCTGTTAGGAAAAATGAAGTTATGAAATTTGCCTATAAATGGATGGACATGGAGAGGATCATGTTGAGTGAAATTAGCCAGAAGGAGAGAGACAGATATAGAATGACTTTATTTGCATGACATAAATCAATCTATCTATCTATCTATCTATCTATCTATCTATCTATCTATCTATCTATCTATCTATCTATCTATCTATCTATCTATCTATGTATATAGACATAGATATAGATATAGATATAGATATAGATATAGATATAGATATAGATATTATGATACCAATATCCAAGATCAGGTGAAATGTGGATCAGGAGGTCTTGCCAAAGGTGGAAATTACCACAAATGTGTGGGAGCAGAGGTTAGGTAAGACAGAAAGGAAGAGTAGGCCAATAATTGTTGAAAGTCTATTACAATACACAACATGTAAGAGAGGGAAGTGAGAGAGAGAGAGAGAGAAGAGATGGAGAACCTGCCACGGAGGCAGGCTAGGGAGGTGGAAAGGTAATGGGGACATTGTTGGTGGGAGGTAGGCACTGGTGGAGGGATGGGTGCTGGAACACTGTATGGCTGAAACCCAAACATGAACATTTCTGTAATTGTAAAAAATAAATAATAAATAAAATTTAAAAAAATAAATAAAAGATACTATAAAAACAGTTAAATAGAAGTGGGAAGTGGGAAAAATTGGAGAGATAAGTCTAAAATTCTCCAACATACAAGTAGTTATCCCCACACATGAGTTTAAGAGTCCAGTTGGGACTGGAGTGGTAGTACAGTGGGGAGGATGTTTACCTTGCATGCAGCAGACTTGGGTTTGACCCCCTGCACCATCTAAGGTTTGCCAGCCCTGCCATGAGTATTCACTGAGCGCAAAACCAAATGTATGCCCTGAGCACCCCCAGGGTGTGTACCCATCAAAACAAAACCAAAAGAGCTTAAGAATTAGGCTTGCTAACTAAGTAAACTTAAGCAGCAAACACCACTTAAAAATACTTTTATTTATTATTTAAATTCGATTTCTTAAAAAATTCTGGAATAATATCCATTCTTTTTCGGGAGGGGACAATAGCATGTGCTCTCTATGGCTTAAAATTTTGGATGAAGACTTAATGATTTTGTAAAATATTGTTTTAAAAGTAAAAGAACTTTGGGTTTCTTTCCTAACTGATACTTATCTCTAAAATTTTCAGAAAAGCATCTTTATATATACATGCATATATTTATATACCTACATTATACATTTATACAATTTATTTTTACATACAGTGTAGAATCACCAAATTTCTTCTACCTAAATTGTACTGTTAATTGTCCAAGAGAATATGCATTTCACTGACAAAAAGTTCAGGTCTTCATCATAGAGTCAAAACCTTAATAATAAGGATTTCAATTTAGTGACATTTAAAATTTCACACTATATTCTTTAACACATCAGACACAACTACAGTTATATTTATGTTAGATTTGTAGTTTGTAAAATGAAACTATTAGATTGTTTCTAAATACATATCTGGGTAAATTTTGGTTTATTAAACAATTATAAGTTGTCAGTCACTGTAAGTGGATTTACTTGGTGACTTGTATAATAAATACTAATCGTTCAGAGACTATTTGAAAAAACAGAATTTAGTCACTTTTAAGTAGCCTACTGTTATTTAAAGTTGACAGGAATAATCTAGAGATGAAAAAGGAGATTTCATTGAGACAGAGAGTCAGTGTCAAAGAAGAAGGGAGTAGAGGTTGAGAATTTCTAAAATTACGCGTGGTGAAGGAGAAAGACACAAGGAAACTCAGTGAAATGTCTTGTGTGAGTGCTGATCTTCTGAGTGAGGAGGCAAAGAGACTGCCCAAATGCCATGGTTTCCTCTAAGCCTACCCAAGCTGCAATGGATTTCCATACACAGAGAACAATAACAGAATGGCAGCCTGCCTGACCTGAGGAATGTTCTGGAGGGTAGCATCCCAGCACAAAAAAGTCAATATTCTGGTCTGAGTTCACAATCAGCAGTATTCAGGGTTTACTTCTGGTTCTGTGCTCAGGGATCACGCCCTGGTGTGCTCAGGATTGAATCAGGATTGGTCATGTGCAAAAGAAGTGCCTTTTTCCCCTGTACCATTTTTCTAGTCCAGAAATGGCAGCCATTTGGAACATTACACAGAGCTTAATCAGAATGGGGGGCTATTTCCCAGTGGTTAAATATACTACTGTCAGTGTGGTGGCTATTATAAAAGGCAACTAATGAATGTTTTAAATTGCTACCTATATTTTTTTTTAGAACATAAGAAAATTTAAAACTAGTAAGCCCATGATTTACTGCTACTATTTCTGGAGATGAGGCTAACTTAAAAAAGAAGACAGAGGATGAATTTAAAAGACAATTTGAAGAAAAATTGAAGTAAAAGAGTAAAAAGTCCTATGCAGTTAATACACTAAAAGTATTTTGCAAAGTATTAAGCTAGAGAAACTATCTTATCATTGCTATAAACTAATAATACTCAGATTATGACAATACATTATTTTAAGTGTTATATGAGCCAGAAATTAGGGACAATAATCTGCATCCAGGGAAACAGCCTAAAAGGCTGGATTCTGTTGGGATTACTTTTGGTCTCAGGAGTTATAGGGTCATGGGATAGAAGCTCAGAAATATCACCAAGAAGATTCTAATAGATTACGCCTGATGAAGAAGCTAAAAATGCAAGCTGATGACAAACCCACAGGTAGCACAAAATATACATAAGAAATACAGAATACTTACTTGCCCTTTTTTATTGTGTTCCTGCCAATCAGGGGGATCAAGGACTGGATCTATCATTTCCTCAAGGTTTTCAATTAAGATGACATCTCCAAAGGCCAAAGCAGTTTCCACGGCATTCAAAACCTTAAGATTACAACAAAATGCAAATTAATCCATGGGAAACACTCAAAAATATTTATATTATAAAGCTATATTTTATGTTTACATTTTAATTGGGACAAACTAATTTAGAGAAAATCATTTTATAGAGTATTATTTGACTAGTACACAAAAAACAAAGACTAGATTTGAAGTAAATTTCTAACTATAATTTCCAAGTGAAATCCAACTGTTTGAGCACTAAGTTCATTTGTAAGCAATTACTTTTGAAAATAACCATGGTGGAAATAAATGTAATATATCTCGTAATATATTTAAATTCATTCAATAGCTCCTTTTTGATCCTAAAAAAAACCCTATAATATCTTGTGATTTTATCAAACTTGCACTTTTTTTAAATGTTAACATTCAGTTATATAAAGCAGTGAACTATGATTTTAGTTTGTGCTCCTGATGTCCAAAAATAGGCCTCCTTTTATTTTATTTTATTTTATTTTTATTTTTTTTTTTTTTTTGGGTCACACCCGACAACGCTCAGGGGTTACTCTTGGCTCTTCGCTCAGGAATTACTCCTGACAGTGCTCGGGGGGACCATATGGGATGCCGGGATCAAACCCAGGCCGGCACAGGCGGGCTGTGTGCAAGAGCAAACGCCCTATCCACTGGACTATTGCTCCGGCCCCAATGGCCTCCTTTTTAAAAAACAATTTTCTCAAGTATTCGTTTAAGGAAGAACTCTACTTACCCACAAAAAAAAACCCCACTGACAGTCCTTATTTTTTATCATGAATAAAAAGATGTCAAAAGAAATATCAATAAGTCTAAAGTTCTCTATTCACTGTTAGCTCAACACTAATTATATAGAAGATCAGACAGTATTGTCATGAGGACTCAATGATAGAAAAAAATCTCAGAATGGTATTTGCTCACAAAAGGCTGCACAAAAGGCTTCCTTGGGCAAACCTTGTGGGACCTTGCTTTCTTGTTAAGACATTCCTGTGCAGGCCAAGTACAAATTTAGGACCAGGATGCAAACACAATAAGCCTGCATGCACAGCTGACAACTGCTGGGCTACCGCATGCCAAACATACAAAAGGATTATTGTAAAACATCCTATTTCCACTCAGTCCTACGAAACAGAGACATGACTCCTCACCAACGCCAGGTTTTGTTCTAACCTTCTACCTAATTTCTTCTTTCAGTAAGCGGATGCTGTCGCTCAAAGTGCTCTTTCAACAGAGAGACTTGATGGGAAATGTAAGTGGGCAGATCAAGTAGTTGTAGTCAATTGGACTATTTCCAGATGGCACAGCAAAAGCAGGCTTCATCAGGTTCCACCCCTTTCTCAAGTGCCATGACAGACCAATACTTCTGACTGCTCTTACCCTTTCTGACCCAAATGTGTGACTTTCAGGTCTGCTCCATACTTATTCTTGATCCACTTAATGCCCTGTTGCTGGGGGTCGATCATTAGGGGCCAGCGCTCACAGTGTGTTAGGATGGTGGCATTTTCAGTGGACATCCTGTCACTGGGCAGTCCTTCGTTATTCCAGGCTGCAATGGCTGCATCATCTGTCAGCATGGTGATCAGGTCCAGACCTTCAGTTACTGGGATGGAAACCTTTCAAACCAGAGTGCAATACTGTGAACTGCTGGTATGGGAAGGACTCGGCATGACGGGCAAGAAAAAAGGGATCATGCTAAGAGGATACACACAACTTTTCCGTGGGTTTTCTGAAGCCACATGCAACTCTCTTAATGAAATAAACTGTTAATCCACAAGTCTGGCACTTACCTCCCCACTGGCAGTATTGTACACATGTACAGGAGTGCCCCGAGTGTCTCAGTATACACATACACAAACACACACACACACAATAGCTATTTTAATATGGTGAGAGCAAATTTAGATACCAGGGTAGAATCACTAGAAATTATATTTACCCCTGGAGTAATCACCACGCAGCTCACCCATGCATTCATTTGTTATGGTATGACAACATGGCAAAGAACAATTGATGCAAAAGCACATCGTTGGGTCCTATGGTAATTCTAGATTTAAATGTTTGTGAAGCCACCTAACATTTTTTATCACTAACTCCTGCTACCATCACCTTTCTAGTCAGCCTCAAACACTCTTCATTCCTTGGAGTTTTCCACTCTTCTTCTCTGGCTCATTTTTGAAACTGGTTCATCTGCTTGTAAATCCTACACATCGGTTGGATTCAACATTCTCTGTCTTCTCTTTCAATTCTCGACTTTGAATACTGCTGGTGAAAGCTTCTTGGCTGGGATTACAAATAGAATTTTTTTTCAAATTCATCTTTGTTTTCTTAAAGCTACTTGGCAACACTTAACATCCACCCTCCTGGGTATCTCACTGGGTACCTGTAATGTTTCTATCACTCTCTTCCCATTTGTTGTAATGTCAGTTTTCTTTTCTCCAGTCAGTGGGATCTGCCTTCTACTCTCCTGAGAGTAGAGTATAGTAAGTGCTTCCCTTTCCTTCCCCCTCCCTCTGCCTGTGCCCACCTTTGCTGCTTGTATCCGTGAATTGAAGGTACCTGCCTCCTCCCCCTCTGAGAGTCAGCTTTCTCTTCACCTTATTCTGGAGCCCAACCTCTTCCAGTTCCTGATACTCAGACTTCTTCACCCTTTGTTTTGTTTTTTTGGGACCACAACTAGTGGTACTCAGGGATTAATGCTGGCTCTGTTCTCAGGGATTACTCCTGGTGGGCTCTGGGGAGCATGAGTTCCAGGGCCTAACCGAGGCTAGCTGTGCATACGGCAAGCTCCCTACCTGCTCTACTATCTCTTTGGCCCCGTTCTTCACACTTTTATCACCAGCAGTTCCATCACCAGTTCTGTGGAGGCCCAGAAAAGTGCTGTGGTCTGATTCATGCTATGAAAACAAAACCCATCACTCACTTCTGCTGATCTCCGTTCTTTCACAGGCAAGTTCCTGTAAAGGTAGGTTCTTTTCTGTCTACATCCTCACTTCCCTCTTGGTGTGTAATCCAGCATATCTGACTTTGGGTTCTCTAAATCTGTGCTCATTATTTAATGTCCATATTTTCAAATCTGAAGACTTTTAGTTCTTAGTTCTCTCACTCGTCTCTAAAGGTCTGGGTATGTTTGCCCTTTCCTATTCCTATACTCTTGCTTCCATCTCTTGTCTAGGGTTCTTGAATTTTTTTTTAAACAGCTGTTTATTCATCTTCCTCTGGACTCCATTTACATGTCTGTATGGAACTGGTTCCCTGACTCTTCTAATTTCTTCCTAGGGTATCTCACCCCAAACATCCAAGAGCTACACTGTGATGATACCAAGTCTAACTCTCCACTGCAAAGCATGTTATCAGCTCTTTAGCTGCCTAATTTCACAGAACATCGCAAAATAAGTTGCTCCTTAAGCTAAATTCATCTTTCCTCCCAAGCCAATTTTATTCTCAGATAATGGCACTTCATATACTTAATTTCTCCTCATCACTTGACCTTCAACTGCCTGCACTGTTTATCAATGCCTCCTCTGGACTCACTCCTGCTTAAAATGCCCACAGTCATCAATTGGTACAGTGGGTCATCTGGTAGACAACCACCAACCATCAAGATGGCCTTAATAATGGAAGACTCTTTCATTCTAGGTCATGTTCCCGTTGATAAGAGAATGTGCTTTCAAAATATATTTTGAAATATCAAAGACTAATGTATTTTTTCTGGAGGATCTTCTATAAGTCTTCATGCTTCGGATCTTCTTTCCTTATTTTACAATATGAAAGTTATAATACTTTATTACTGCCACAATGTTCATCCCTGTATTTTCCAGGTTATAAGAATATACTGATTAATTGATGTTTTCTATTAATTTAAAACATTCTTATACTTCATTACCGTAGAACTTTTTATTTGCTACGGTTCTATCTCTCTGGCCCTGAGAAAAGGTCTGTTTTTCCGAATAACAAAATGACAACATCTTTGAATGTTGGTGGGGTTGAGGTAACAATTAACTAGTAGAGATCAGTTGGTGATGAGAGACAGGATAACACTCTAGAAGTGTTCAATCAGAAGTGAAAGGACATGGCAAGAAGCAGAATATACAAATGGTTGGCCTTAGACAAAACTGTTCACATTATAGCACTGGAGAGGAGATAGATCAGAGCCGACACTGGGAGGGGTGAGTGTGGCTGTGAGAGTTTCACACACTATCAAGTCATATAGATCTGGAATATTCCCCTGCATCCTTGAATGCTTATTATCTATTCTCTTCCACCTTGCTTTTTCTCTGCAGAATCACTCTGTTCTAATTACTTTTCTATTAGGATAAATTTAATATCATTAGGGATGAGTGTTCTCTTCCTCACCCATTCCAAAATTAGTGTGGTATTCTTAAAAACACATCACCCCAACATACTCTAGAGACACTGGGTCAAGTAAAATATGACTCCCTCTACTCCTTAAGGTGTTGCAGGTGTGGCTATGGTGCCCAGCTCTGTAGACAGGTGGCAGACAGGAGATAGGCTTGTCTGCACCCCCAGGGCTCTGCCCTGTGGGCCCTGGATGGTGGGTGGTCTGACATAGGAAGAACAGTGTGCAGCTAGGCAAGAGGTTTAGATAACAGATTAGGCTAGAACCAGGTCCTTCCCAGAATCTTTCACATCTGTACAACATGATCCTTGTAGTTTTTACAAACTGGGGAGGTTGATGGGGAATGAGGAATTATAATGTCACATTAGAAATCACTACTGAATATACACATAGATAATTGCATCATAAACAGGCAAGTCACAAGGTATAGGAGAAGAGAGAGAAATACAGAGACAGAGATAGAGATAAAGATGAGAGACTCAGATGCACAGGGGAGAACTGCCATCCGGTTCTCCCCTAGCTCAGCTGACCATGAGGCTCCCGGGAGGCAAGATGGGTTTTGGGAGTGGGCCCATCACTTCTCCAGGGCCTCGGAAGCAGCAGATGAGACTCTCTCACCATAATAGCCACCATTATCACGGTCCAGACCCCACAGCTCATTAGAACCCATGCAAGAGAGAAGCTGATCTCAAGACCAGCTCAGAGTAGCCAAGTTCGAGGCCCAGGTAGGCAGAAGTCACCGGGTGTTCCTGGAGCTGGAGCTGGGGTACCTCTTCCCCTCTCTGATCCATCCTGGAGGCCTGGTGGCCCCACTCATGCACTTTCTCAGGGCTCTCAGCCATGATGCAGAGATTCAGACACATGGGGGAGGAGCTGCCATCGGCTCTCCCCTAGCTCAGCTGACCATGAGGCTCCCAGGAGGCAAGATGGGTTTACAGTGTTGGCCCATCACCTCTGTAGGGCCTCGGAAGAAGCTGGATGAGACTCTCTCACTATAATAACTGCCATTTTCGTGGTCCAAAACCCACAGCTCATCAGAACCCATGCAAGAGAGATGCTGGTCTCAAAACCAGCTTAGAGCAGTGGAGTTCTAGCCCAGGTAGATGGTTCTCAAAGGCAGAAGTCACCGGACGTTCCTGGAGATGGAGCTGGGGTCCCCATTCCCCTCTATGACCCATCCCAGAGGCTTGATGGCCTGCCCACAAACTGCCTCAGGGCTCTTGGCCATGATGCAGAGACTCAGAAGCATGGGGGGAGAGCTGCCATCCAGCTCTCCCCTAGCTGGATGGCAGCTCTCCCCTAGCTCAGCTGACCACGGGAAACCCAGAAGGCAAGATGGGTTTTGGGAGTGGGCCCATCAACTCTGTAGGGCCTCGGAAGCATCCGGATGAGACTTGCTCACCATAATAGCCGCCATTTTTGTGGTCCAGACCTGGTACATCAAACTAGTGGAACCAATCATGTTCTAGAATATATTATAATCTACAATGTGTAAGAAAAGGAAGCAAGAAGGAGAGAGAGAGAAGAAAAGAGAGAAAGGAGATAAAGAACCTGCTATGGAGGCTAGGCGAAGGGGGGGGGGAGGTGGGGACATTGGTGATGGGAGATGGGCAGGGGTGGAGGGATGGGTGTTGAAACACTGTAGAACCAAAATTCAAACATGAACATCTTGTAATTATATATCTAACAGTGGTATATAAAATATTTTAAAAAAGTATGACTCCCCTGGGAATTCTGACTTGTATTGAGTGAAATTTGTTCCCAAACTTGGGAGAAAATTGATGCATTTAGAATAGAACAATTCATTTCAAGGTGTATATATCAAGAATTGTTGACTTTCCTGTTTTATATTGTTGATTCTCCCACATTTACCTTAACACATAAACATGTCATTAACAAATGATGCTGCTGTTTTATTTACAAACCATTAGCATCCACTCAAAAAAAACAAAACCAGTTGATGAGCCAGAGACATCTACTAACCAAGTGGAGAAGATAATCTATACATTAAAGGAGCTACTTCTTGGGAGGCAGGGGAAGGGAACTGCTGGAAGAAAACTGATGTCATGACCTAACATTAATAAGCAACTTCTGCTCTGCATGTGTTCCTCTATTCTGGTTTTCTTCTCATTTTGTTGCAACTGAATTCAAATGTACTAGAACTTGAGTTTCTCAGAAAGCGGAAATCTATTCTGCAAATACAAATATTTCTTACATGTTATACGGCACATTCTACGCAATGTAAGAAGGCATCTTCAAAAAAGGATGCGAGAGATGAATGATCACTATCACTATCACTATCTTCCCATTCATCATCAATTTGCTCGAGCAGGCTCCAGTAACATCTCCATATGTCCTGTCTCATGCTAGTAGAGCCCAAGGGTATCTGCTTGCTCTAGGAACATAAAGAGCCTTAAACCATTATATTAGGTCATAGGAGTGACCTAACATAATTGTTATTGGTATTTGGCATATCAAATACAACACGGGCAGCTTGCCAGGCTTACTGTGTGGGTGGCATACTCTTGTAGTCACCTCTAAATACAGCATTTATTGATGAACCGTGAGGATGCAAGCAGCCATGCGAGCCAGGCCCGAAATTGATAGGGTGAATGAATTGATAGAGATGAATGATAGGGTAAGTATATGGTGTTAGGGTGATTTCTCAGTTTGCAATGTGGCATTGGACTTAAGAAGGAAGAAAAAAAGAGACAATGTTGTGATGACCAGATCATAATAAAACAGAGGAGCATAGCTCAAGCAAACATATGGTTAGCAGATACCACCATAAAATTGTCATGTCACTTCAGTTATACATTAGAATGGTTAAGCTATCTAAAATAAGTGGTTTTAAAAAATCAAAATTAATTCTCATGGAAGCCCTTGTTTGTAAATAGAAAAATAACAAACATTGGTGAGAACTTCTCAGGTTCATATACACCACACAGGTCTATGATTAATATTTTTAAAACTCAGAAGGCAAAATTTCTATGTCAAAGCATAAAATATCTAAAAGAACATCACTTTACCTCCCTATACATCAGTTCAAAAGATATATACACACCTATGCTCACTTACATGCTAATAACAATATCCAGGGTCTAGAGAAAACTCAAATGCCCAACGACAGCTGAAAGGAGAACAAAGTTATAGTATATATGCTATGGTATGGTATGTACATACAAAATGGAATACTATGAAGTCGTGAGAAAAGACACTCTTGCAATTTGCTGCAATTTGAATGGAACTGAAAATCATTGTGTTAAGTGAAATAAATCAGATGATAAGAATAAGCACCAAATAAACTCATTCATCTGTAGTATATAAACAAAATAAGGGAATATATTTTGACAGATGACAACCTCCTTAAGCCTTTGGTGTTTGATGGAAGAACTGAGATTAACAAGCAGTGGTGTGTATGTGTGTTTGTGTGCGTGTGTTTGTGTGTGTTTTTGGGTGTGTGTGATGTTACTTCTATTCCATTCATTAATAGAAATGAAACAAGTGACACAGGTATGGAGAGTTGTGGCCACATGGTACTGGTACTATACCACATGGTACTGGTACTATACTCTTATTCTAGAAAGTAGTTGTGAATGAAGTCTTTAACAAATTGCCACTGGTAGAAAACAAAACATTTCACACTAGACAGCAATATGAATAGCCCATTTGATTTTAGCTCTCATCTGCCTTGTTAACATCAGTTTCCAATAATCTAGCTATAGTTCATATAAAGGTTTCTGTTTCTATCTTCCCACTGAAACCATCATTAAAATAAGAAAAATACTGGGTTGGAGTAATAGTAGTGTGTAGGATGCTTGCCTTGCACATGGAAGACCTAGGTTCCATCCCTGGCACCACACATAGTTCCCTGAGCCCAACCAGCAATGTTCCCCTAAACACAGAGCAGGAATAAACCCTTAGCACAGGTGTCTGTACCCTCCTCCCGTCCCGAAATAAAGAAAATAAGAAAAAACTACAGCAAACAGAAACATCACCTTCATCCTAGAATTTCCAGCTACTGTTACCGTGGTGCAGAAGGGTGTGGCATTCCCAAGCACCACAGGTCGGCCCTGGAGAGCCCAGCACCACAGAGCCCTACTGCACTGGGCTCTGAATTGCTCGGCCAGGTTGAGTGAGTATCTCTGAGAGTAGACCCAGGGACCCTGAGCACTGCTTAGAAACATCCTTGTCCCCAACCAAAATTTCAATATGGTGCTTCCAAACAATGAGATTACCTTCTGTTGAAGAAAGGGAACCCAATTGCAGTCTACTAGCTCCTGGCGATACTGTTTTGTAAAGGATCCGACATAAGACACAAATGCAGCTGTAAGGAGAACATCTCCACAGAGGGTCTTCTCTTGAGCTTCAAAGGATTTAATTGATTGACCCCAGCGAATCTCTCTCTGACTGAAAAAAATTGTACTGATGTAATTGAGGTAATTGCTAGTGGCCATTAATTCAACATATAGATCACTAAAATGACCTGATGGCAGTTTCCATCCATGTCCTTTCTGCACATCATAAGCTGTTGGCATGACAACTACAATCTTCCATATGTTAGAAAAACTGTCTTGAATGAAGGAGCTCTCATATCCTCAAAGGAGAATTTTACTACAAAGTAGAATTAGAATCTTAACATCTTGTTGGTTGCACTAACTCTGAAAGTGGGGATGCAGTTTTTCTAGAAAACCCCACAGTTGTTCTTCTGACTCTGAGAGTGGAAGACTCAGTTTGGCAAAAATTGCGCGATGTTGGGACTTTAGTGCTAGCCTGACTACTATCACTCTACCCACTTTTCAGCAGTATTACGATTCTGTGCTGGGAAAATGTTAGACAAACAAGCTGAAAGAAAACAAAACCACAAACAGTGGTTATGGACTGATGAGAAAAAAAGGAAAAATGAAAGAAATCATTCATATTAATTAAAACATTAAGCTGGCCAGAGAGATAGTAGAGTAGGTAGGATGCTTGCCTGGACTTCAGCTAAACCTGATTCCATTTAAGGCACAGCATATGGTTCTCCAAGCATTGCCTGGAGTGATACCTGAGCCCAGACCCAGGAGTAGGCCCAATGCACAACAGCTGTGGCTCCAAACCAAGAAATAAGTAATAAAACCTAAAGCTAAAATGGAAACCTATCCTAGATTCTGTTTATTAAAGGACACAATAACAGTTATGACACTCATTTTTCTTCGTAATATCATTTGATCAGTGGAAGAACTTATAACCTATACAAAAGATGGAATCAGGAGGATTTCACTAGTCCTTAAGACAGCATGCTCAAAAAAGCACTTCTATGGTTCTTTTATCTACTCGAATGGCTATTTAAAATCTGATTTCCAGGATAGATATGTGGAGTCCATATACTGGATTTGGTTAAACTACAATACATATATGTGGGTTGAAGGAATTGCAGGATGACGCACTAATTCATTTGGTTTATAGATATGCTAAAATTTGTATAATATTTCAAAAATATGTAAATTAACAGGACTGGAGTTTTAAAAACTAGTAATTTGATAATAAAATCAAAGCCCAACCCCCCCCCACTAATTCCCCCAGTGGAAATTTAGCTTTTCTTATGGAAGGAGGCAGAGGACAGAAAACAAAAAATGATGTGTCAGAACAGTCTGAGATCTTCGCCTCCCTGTAAGTCATCATAATACCCACAACACTGAGGCCATGAAATTAGCAGATGAATTGGTTATCAAAGTGATTTTCATACAGTCGACATGCTTTGCTTGATAAAGATCACTACAAGTTAGTTATATAATTACACACTAAGGAATGTCAATTATTTAGTCTTCTTTGTAGAATTCATTCCTTTCCTTCCTCAGCTACAGAAAATATATCCATTAATTTTGAAGAGAAATCTCTCACCTGCCCTCCCTCCATCTTTGTTGTCTTTGGTTGGTAAATAATATACAATAAAGTGCACCCACCTCATTCTCCAAAATAGCTTAGAAATCTGAAGATTTACTAAACAAAGAGTTATTGGCTATTGAAAGCGTCAATAATTTCACTATCCCCCACGCAACATAAATCATTACTGACACTGCCTAACAAGGGTGTAGGAGTTGGAACAGGTCCTGTAATAAATTTCTAGACAGTTAAAAATCACTATAATTTTATTCTAATGCATTATAGATTGCCTGTAATGTCATCCTGGCTGGGGTGACCCATTTCTAATTTTGAACAGCTGTTCAGCTCAGGAGTTAGTTAATGATTAAATATAAATTGCCTGATTTATTAGTCTGAATGGCTGAGCTTCCAGGTCAATGTTATATAGACAAAATCATCAGTCTTGATGCTTTTCAGAAGTTAACTCTCCTATTCTAGTCAGAAAGAATTTGTCCTTAAAGGAAAAGGTCTGACATCCTTAATTAATCCTTTAAGAATATATGTATGGATAAACATATTTTTCCATGTACACACACATATATTTTCTTAGTTAACATTTTCCATTCTTTATCCCCTTTGTTGTCTAAATCAAGTGACCTAAAGAAACCTTGGGAAGACAGTCTACTGTGTTAAAGACACAGAGAAAAGTGTGTTTATTCTCATGATAAAACATTTAGACATTTTATAACTACTTCAGGGAAACAGTCCCATTGAATTCCACTTTTTCTTTTCCTCAGGTCCCTCACCAATCGTGGCTCCTTCCAAACTGCCCTAAGAAATATGAGCTGCCAACAGGCTCCAAATTTTTTTTGCTACACAGGAGCCACCCCCTCCCACCCAATTCATGCAATCATTCATACAACGAATATTTTTTTGGAACCCATGACACTCCAGAGAGAATTCAAGCAGTGAAGAAAACACTTCAAAGTGATCAAGCAGTGAAGAAAACACAAATGTTCTATCTTTGAAGAGTTAATATTCTAGTTAGGAATAAAAGCCCAAACACTGCATATGTATCTATTTACATACGTATAAAGTGTGCACTCTGTGATGATAGAAATATGAAAAACAATAAGTCAGAGTTAAGTGCAAAGTATAAAGTGGGGTTAGGGGTGGGAGCAGGGCTGCAGGAGGAATGTATGCTAACTAAACGAGACAGAAAACCACGTATTGAGGAGAACTTTTAACAGAGAGCTGAAAAAAGTGAGGGAGTCCACGACTGGATTACTGGGGAATGGGTACATCATGTGGCAAAGGTCACAGGGTGAAGAATGCAGGATGAAGAAGAACAGGGACCAGCAAAGGTGGATTAAGAGGTAAGAAGTGAGGACGAATGCAGTCAGGTGCTGATCATTAGGTTCAGCGAATCTGGGTGAGCCTTTGGCAATAACCTTTAACGACACCATTAGTTCTTGGAGCATTCTGAGAGCACTGGCATGAATGAACTTCATATTTTAAAACATAAGTTATGTTCATCCAACTGTATGTTCAGCCACAGAGAGAGTAGAGTGGCTGCTTTGCTTGCATGCAGCCAACCTGCCAAGTGCAATCCCTTGCGCACCACTAGGATCCTTGGCTACCATCGGTGTGGCCCCCCAAACAAAATAAATTCCTATAAATCTCATGGCTAGAGGATAAAACAACAAAAACCACAAAGAATCGTTCACTTTTTTCTTTGTTAAGTTAGAAACATGTAATGGTAATGAAATATTTCTCTTTGTTTTGATTATGTGTCGATTCAGCTACCACTGATAGCACCCGATGATAACATGAGAAAAAAGAAGTTAGTGTATTTCAGTTGGAATTTCAGAAGAAAAGGACAACTTGCCTCAAGTTCTTTCACAAGCCTGTTAGCTAGCTCAATGGTGGTGTTGCTCTGGTTCACTTCGTCTTGACACCGCACTTTTCAGCTATTGCTTTTTCAAAAGAAGCTGTAAGTCGGCTGAGATTTCGATCCAGATCCTGCAGAAGCATTCAGGTGAACTTGTGAGCTATTTTTTTAGTAATATAGAAGAAATACTATAATAATCTTAAAACAGTGGCTCCCTCAGGGAAAATGAAACAAATGTCTTCGGAGCTAGAGTGATAGTACAGTGGTCAAGGCATTTGCTTTCCGTGGCTGACCTGGGTTCAAACACCGCACTCCGTATCCGCCCAAGTACCACCAGGAGTGGTCCCTGAGTACAGAGGCAGAATAAGCCCTGAACACTGCCAGGATGGTCCCCAAACAAACAAAAAATAAATGAAATTAAATACCCATTTCACAGATGAGAGAGCAGAGGCTCATAGAGGCATATTTACCAGTACTAAATGATACTGTAAAGAGGCATCAAGATAATGCGCCAAGCAGTCTGGTTCTGAATAACTATATGCTAGTGTCTGGCTTTTGAGACTGAGCCATGAAAGGTTTAAGGGCTGAAAGAAACACTGAACATTTCCACCTTTGCAGAACAAGAGTTTACCATAGCAGAGAAAAAACATCTGAAGGAACTTATGAATGAAAGACATGAAGGAACCACTGAGCTCCTTTCCGTCTGGCTAGCTCAGGTGGGGCCCTACAAGCAATCCTAATGGTGAGCTCCAAAGAGGTGGGAGTGGATAACCCCTTCATCCCAACAATCTGAGTCTTTTAGTTTTATAGATTGCACTCACCTCAAGCTTCTTCCTAATCACCTCCAGTTTTTCAGTAGCTGTGGCCAAGTCTAAGTTTGCTTGGGCTAATGCCTGCCGCTTTGGTTCCACGTCACAGTACACCTAAAAAATCCAGACAGGTTTTAACTTAACAGGTAACAGTGATGCAGTAAGGACACACAACCAATCAGCCCTATCTCTGCTTCCCAGAAATTAACTTACAACTTAAATGTCTAATTCACCTAGAAAAATATATAGCATCCATGGCATGGCAAACATCCAATCCTCCAAGTTCTTCCTAGTAGTCCATTATTTACTCATCTATTCTGTCTTGAATAAATGGAATTACAAGTACTTGTATATAAAATGTTATATAGGTCAAACACATTAAGATTCTAAAATTAGTTTGTCATTAAATTTGAAAACAATACTTTTATTATGAGAGATTACAGTGTGCAGGAGCTGCAGCTAAAGTTGTGATCAAGTTGGCCTTTAAGGCAGAAAATGAGTATGAAAAATTTCTCTGTACCCAGAAAGAAAAGTAGGAGACACCCTCACATGATAGTGATAGAAGTTTTACTTCTTTTTCTAACTTCCTGGTGACTTTATATAATGTGTCATTCAAAAGGACAATTTGTGAACTCGGGGGTTAATTTTCTCTGATTGGAAGTAAGGGATGGAAATTAACATTTCTTTCTCTTTCTTTTTTCACTTTGAGCCAAGTGCTTGATAGTCACTTCCATGAGTACTCAGGGACCAGATAGTGCTAAGGATCCACACAAGAGGAAAAGTATCACCAGGGCCCTATTTCTATGGATCTCCAGCATGAAAGTCTGGAAATCCTGGTTTTACAAACATAATTTTGAGAATGATAATGGCAATACTGGGCATTTTCTCAGTAATCATGTTTGAATGAAACATGCAACAGTCCAAGACAAAAAATAAAACTGCTATTCAGAACCAAAGGCTTTGCAAACTGTCCGTTTTTACACCCAGTCCTCTGCAAAGTACTTAAGTATAATGTTAATAAACAATAAGTATTTGGAAACCTGAGTAGTAAATAAAATGATGGCCTATCTCTGAACTGACTAAAAGTAGAAACATCAGATATGACTATAAAATTGTCTCACTAAGCTGGGTATTTGTGTGGGGCAGTAGGGTTGGGGCCACACACAGCAGTGCTCAGGGGTCTCTTCCCTGTGGCACTTGAGGGGGCTGTGTGGTGCGGGATTAAACAGGCAAAGTGTAAGCTCAGTCCTTTGAGCTATTTCTCTGGTCCTCAGCTGGAAATTTTGCTCTGGAAGCAAAGATTATTTCACAGAGCAGAGTTTCAGCATAGTATATACGTGTACATAATTTTTTGGTTTGGGGACCACATCCAGCAGTTCTCAGGGCCTTCTCCTGATTCTGAACTCAGAGATCACTGTTAGAAGTACTTGAGAGACTGCATGGAATGCTGGGATTAAACCTAGTTTGGCTGTGAGCAAGGCAAGCGCCCTACCCACTGCACTATATTCTGGCCCGTGAGATTAACATTTTAATCATCTACCCCACAAATTTATATCTAATAAAATTAATTGCTTCTATTTGATCTAAACTAGTTAGTCTCCTAACCATCAAAATAATTTGTTTCCTACATTTCAAATATCTTCTGTATAGATTTGCTTAATCTTATGGACTTTCATGCCTCACTCTTACAATTTCTATCACATTCATAAAAATTAAATGTCAAATGATTTTATTTTTTTTGTTGTTCTAGACATCAGTGGTTTATGACCCTTTGTGAAGGATGCTTGTGAACCATCATATTACAACTGGTACCTCATAAAATTTAATGATGTTGATGACCCAGGCACAGAGACCAGCAGCTGCAAAGATTTGGTCCGAATCAGGTTTGGATTGAACTCTGGGTCTTTCAAATACTGTTCATTCACCACTTTCAGACAGTTTTCTGGAATGTGCTCTTTGTCATAGTTAATTAAAGCTTGCAAAAAATCATCAACCTACAGAGCAAAAGACGTATTGCAATGAACCCATTTTGGCTGCAGAGAAAATTCCAAGATCAAAAGTTAAAATCAGCTTTTAGGACTCACATTACAAAGGCAAAATTGGCAAGCTACACTTATCCTACTGTTTGACTTTTTCAGCCTTTAGAGTGTGAAGTTAGAATTAGCAATGGACACTTTTAAAACCTCTTCTATCCCAGGGTAGAATATTCAGTCCCTCACAGGAGGCATTCCCATTTGGAAGAAAAGAAAGGCAGGAAGGAGAAAGAAAACTACACACCATAAAGCCCCCTTTGCTTCACCTTCCTGTACATTAGTAACATTTTTCCAGCATAAGAAATCCATGTAATTTTCTCCCTCCCACACTTAACTGCTTTCATAATTTTGCAAATAATTAGCAATCTTCTAACTGCTGCTGGTGGTGACTTAGATCGGCTATAACCCCAATCTAATCTCCAACTTGGCAAATAAAAATTTAAGTCTAGAGAACATAGAGCAAATGACACTCCCTGAGCAATATGAAGATTTCTCTCGGAGCGTTTTTGGGCTGCAAAGTTTTGCCATAGTATTGGAAATAGTACTGAAACGATTCAGATGCTCCTCTTGTTGGTATGCCCAGGTACCTTTCCCATGAAGACCTTAGCTGCTTTCCAGCTTCTGTCTTTGGGGCACTCTGCCGTGGGGTCGCGAGGAGGACCATCACAGCTGCAGTGACATTGGTGACTGCGTTTGGTGGGTTGGGGGAAGGCTTTCAGCTCAGAGAGATTGACCTGAAGAGAAGCATATGTGTACTCAAGATCAGGGCCAAGATGCTCATCAAAGTCCTCATCCTTCACATCCCGGGACGTCTTTATCCTTTGGAATTTTAATCACTTTAGCTGGTGATTTCTTTTGAGTTTACCCAGAGGAGTACAAGGAGAAGATAAGCAATAGGCTTGTAAAATAACATTATGGAGAAATCACTTTTTCTTCCAAAACTTTTTAGAATTATCACCAATTATTTCTCTTATGGAAATAGTAATGTTCAATGAGGTTTTACTAAAAGTATGAATTTAGGGTAACAGATTGTACAGAGATTAGGGCACTTGCCTTGCATGGGGGCAACCTGTTTCATCCCTGGTATCACATATGGTCCCTAACCACTGTCATGAGTTATTTATGAATACAGAGCCAGGAGTAAACCCTGAACACCACTTTTCCCTGTGCCTCACCTCCCAAGGATCCCCACAACAAAAAACACAAATGTAAAGGTGCAAATACAGAAAACTGATATAGGCCAAACAGGTGACAGCTGCCAGGCCCTTTGTCTTTCTTTGAGGAGCTCTCATCAGTGCTGCCTCTTATATTCCATTGGAAATGAAGTTCTTCAAATAACACATCATTTCAAAATGGATCATAATGAAACAACTGGATTCAGTAGCTAAACATAGAATTTGCCTTCACTGCACCTTTTTTTTTGTTATGTGTGTGTGTCTGGGGCGGGGGGGTTTCAGTGGGGGGTTTGTGTGGGAAGTGTTAAACACCTGGCTGTGCTCAGGGCTTACTCTTGGCTCTGTGTTCAGGATTACCTGTCAGGGACTGGAACAGGGATTGAACTTGGGTGACTGCTTAATTGTTCTACTGCTGTATTATTCTCTCTCCAGCCCCCTCACTGTACTTTCAATGCACTCAAACTGGATCCCAGGGTGGTAGACACGCTGGAGACTGTTGGCAAGGGGTAAACAATCTCCTGATGGGAGACAGGACTCTGAGGATGACCTCAGCAATTTGTCTCAATCTTTGGGATTGGGCCAAACATGGCAATGCATTAAGGTCGCTCCTTGGAAGTAAGATTGGTTGCATGTAAGCAACAATGCCTTTGTTTGACTTGTTTCTTGTTGGGCCTTTTTCTGGCAAAGCTCAGGGGTTACTCCTGGCTCTGCACTCAGAAATTACTCCTGATAGTGCTTGGAGGGCCATATGGGATGCCACGTATTACACGTGGGTTGGCTGTATGCAAGGCAAACATCCTACTGCTATACTATTGCTTTGTCTCTCTGCAGCATTTTTAGGAAATTCTGCTGCATGGCCTTATATCACCTTACTTATCCAAACTCTAATAACTTTTTAAATATTACATTTTGTGGAAACCCTAGAAGCAACTTTACCCTGTTGAGTGTATCGGGAGCAGCTGTGGCAGCCACCAGTGCTGGCTCCGCCTTGAGTAAATCAGCCTCACACTCCTCTGTTTCTGGGACACTTCGGTCTGAATAGCTGTCACCTAATCAGAGAGAACAAACAAACAAACCAGTAGTTCATTGTGGAGCTACTGAAGAAGGCAAGCTGACTACGGATTCAAAGTTCAACAGTTAGTTAATATTTTGAGCCGCAGAGGACTCTGTGGAAGTATGCAATTTCTCCTGAGGCACAGTAAATATGTAAGCTTTGTATTTGCACAAAAATAACACAGTGACAAATCCCAACATAAAGGATTCAAATATTAAGCAATTCCAAGAAGAGCTTTTGCACAATTTTTAAGGAAAAATTTTTATTTTCATTTTATTTATTTTTTATTGATCACCAATACAATTACAAAGCTGTTCATGGAAGCTTTGCCTAATTTCATTTTATTCATTTATTTATTTTTTTAAGTTTATTTTATTGAGTCATTGTACCATACAGTTAGAAGTCTATTCATGATTGGGTTTCAGCACAGACTGTCCCAATGCTCATGCCGCCACTAGTGCACATTTTTCCACCACCAATGTGTCACCCCTTACCCCCCAGTCTGTTTCTATGGCAGGCACTTTTCTTCTCCTCTCCTCTCTCTCTCTCTCTCTCTCTCTCTCTCTCTCTCTTCCATTGGGCATTATGTTTTTCAATACAGATACCAAGAGGTTACCATGTTTCTTTCCTTTACCTATTCTGCACACAGTTCTTATATAGTGGTCATTTACCACTGTCTTTGTCATCATGGTCCCTTCCCTATCCCAATTGCCTTTCCCCCAAGAGGTTGAAGCAGGTTACCAAGTGTGGAGCGGAACCTCCTGGCCTGGTTTCCACTGTCCTTGGATACTGGTTTCATATTATGTTTTTTTGTACTCCACAAATGAGTGCAATTTTGCCTAATTTTAAGTAATGTATGCTATTAACAGAACCTGAAACCTGGTCTACAAAACTGAATTTATCACAGTGTGGGGAAGGAAGTGAAAGTGGGGCGAGTTAAGGGAGAGGGGGGACTGGGATAATGGTGGCAATAAGTGGATGCTGGTGCAGCTGTGATACTAGAATATCATATGTAGGAAGCTCTGCTGTTGACAGTACTGTAAATCACAGCTAACATTTAAAGAAAAATTATAAAAACATACTAAGGGGTTGTTAACAATAAAGACAAATTTAAATGATTTCTCTGTTCTTTTTTTGAGCCCCGGATAAGTGAAAACCCATGCTCAGTTGGTCACCAAGATGATAAATTATTCTTATTAGAATTCTCTATCCAATTTTTGCCGACATTTGCCTAAAATCCATGCTAACGCTCTTCTAAGAATAGAGGTGCATCTTTTTGTTCATCTTGCTTGAAGCTAATGTTCTATTCTCTGCACACTTACCCATAGATTCTCACTGCTTCCTTAAGAGCCCTGTTAAGAAACCACAGCTGCAGTTTCTCAGGTCTATCTCTAACAATGATATTTATGGTTCACCCTCTGCTTGACAATCCAGTCACCCTTTTGACACACACAAGTGGGAGTTCAGTCTCCGACAAGAATCCAGTTGGATATAATAAAGTAATGTTGGTAAGCTCAGATCAAACTAGGATGCTTTGGAGATTTTCCCCTTTTCTCTTACAGCAGCTATAAAAGTTTAATGATCAGGGAAAGTAAATGCCGAATCCTCAGCAGAAATCTGAGTTTCAAAGCTGTGGCATGAGGCACTAGGATCCATTCACCACGAGGCATGGGTCCTGCCAGGATGGTGATTGTGGACTAGAAAATGGGAACAAAAGTGCAATTCTTCAGATGTGTTTGGAATGAACAGGTTTAAATATACCATAAAATTAAACACTGCTCACAACAAATTATATTGTCTGCTACAGCTTTATTAGCACTAATTACCCTTCTCCTGATTAACCATTATTTTGCTGTGCACTGCACCTTCTTGAACATAATTGGTTCAGGGTAGATATGGGATCTCCCTGCCAATACACCAGGCTACCATTAATATAAATAAGAAAACTCTGCATGATCATTGAGAATTACTTCAAATCCATTACCATAGAAACTGCTGGGAATGGACCATAAAAACTTTAAGAGTACTATTTTTGCAGTGTTATAGAAACTGTTATTGAATATGGTAGTGTATGTGAGCACTTTGTACCTTTTGGTTTAATCCTTTCTTTCTCCACAAAGATACAATGAAACAGTAAACTGTTTTTTGTTACCATTGATAACAGCATACTTTGAAGTTGGACTCTGGATCATAAATTTTAACTAGAAGCTTTCTTAAAGAACATTTCTTTTTCTTTGGTTGAAGCCACACTTGGAGGTGCTCAAGGCCTACTCCTGGCTCTGTGCTCACTCCTAGGGGCTGGAGGAGCAAAGCAAGCACCTTTCCCACTGTATCATCTCTGCAGCCCCCAAAGAATATTTCTAAGTGCTACTTTGTTGAGTTATTACCTTTTTCTGACTGCTTTACTTTGTTTAAATTTTTTTAACAATTACAAAAATGTTCATGTTTGGGTTTCGGTCATACAGTGTTCAGCACCCATCCCCTCCACCAGTGCCCATTGGTCCCCAATTCCCTCCCTGACTGCTTTACTGTTAAAGAGAATCATAACTCCTTATTATTTTTATAAACAGAGCAATACTTAAATCTTTATAAACAGGGGCTGGAGCAATATCACAGCGGGTAGGGCATCTGCCTTTCACGCGGCTGGACCCAGGTTCGATCCCTGGCATCCCATATGGTCCCCTGAGCACTGCCAGGAGTAATTCCTGAGCGGAGCAAGGGAAGTAATCCCTGAGCATTGCTGGGTGTGACCCAAAAAGCAAAAGCAAAAAAACTTTATAAACAGAGGTGCAAGGGTGCCCACCCAGGGATGCCAGACATCGGGAATGCTGCTGGGGTCCCCGACAGTGCCAGGAAGCAAGTTCCCTTCTACCTCCAAAGCCGGCAGGGAATGGATGAAGGCTCAGGAATCCGATGCAGTTTTTAAAGGCTTTACTTATCAAGGTTCAGGCATACAAATCAGCAATAGGAAAAACCTGGTGCTTAGGATTACTGGCTAGAACCCCAGACACGTGTAGGCCAAGATGGCGGCCACCACGTATTAAGGCCCTGTAAAAAGGAGACAAAGACAAGACTCCCAAAAAGAGTGCAAGCCCCAAAAGAGAGCCCCAAAAGAGAGCCCAAAGAGCGAGGGGGCGGAGGGGGAAACAGGCTGGTTTTATACCCCTGCAACTCAGACCTCCCATTATTATGGGAAGCAAGAAGGGTCAAATGCCCTTAGGTAATTTCTCCCAGTACCTCACCTAGGCCCTATTATATGCTAATGTTTTGAGTCAAGATCTGCCTGGAAATGCCTTATAGGGCAGAGAAGAGGGTTTCTGAGATGGCATGCTCTCTGTACCAAAGACTAATACTAATGCCAGTTAAATATTTCTCCAAGCCTCCACAAGAGTCTCGTCTATTTCACAGTAGTTTTGTATTTTAGTTGCCTTTGAGTTATCAGGGGAGCCATGCTTGCTTGCTTGGAGGCAAACAGCATTTCTCTCTGGTCTAATTACTTAGAGATCCAATGTGGCCAGGCAAATATGCTGGTAAGATCTAGCCAGTCCCACGATGATTGTGGTAGCATGAGAGAATATTTATACCAGCCAGTATAGAATACATGGTCAGATAAACTGCCACATTTAGACTCCCACCCCTAGCTACGAAGTGACCTGCAGGAGGCAATCCAGAGCAGATGCAGAGGTTCGTAGAGGAGTCCCGCAACAAACTCCCCTGATTAGTTTACTATAAAAAATTGAAAAAGTACAAAACATTTAATAACATATAGAAAATTAAGATAAGAAAAAACAATTTCAATTACAAAATGATAATATATGTTACTTTAGGATCCTAACTTGTTTTTGGACCCAAAGCAAAGTTCATGACAAAGCATTTCTAGCTGTCTGATTATGATGAACCATAGCTTGCACTGTCCATAATTTGTGAGAGCCTATTTTGCCATATTTTAAGTAAAAGTCACATGTTTGGAGAAAGGTCTGAAGAACGTCCTCTGGAACAGCAATAGCAGTGATCATATGAATGAGTCTCTGGAGAGCAGTGATCAGGAACTCGTTGAATTGTCAGGAACACTGGATCGGGTCTCAGGAACACTGGAACAAAAGTCTCGAGCACTGGAACAGGAGTCTCGGGCATTGGAACAGGTGTCTGGAACAGTGGTACAGGCATCTTGCAAGGCTTCTTCAGCAAGGAAACACTGGCACCGGTCACTGTACCTATAACTTAATTTTAGGCGAGACAAAAACACTTTTCGAGATTAATCACAAATAGAGATTTTAAGGCTTGCAGGGATCCAAAAACATGAAGAAACTTCAACACCTTGTAAAAAGGAAACATTAGGAAAAACTTTTTTTGCAAATTATTAAATTTTTTGTAATGAGCACTGTTTTAGAGTCTCAGAGTACTGAACACTGTAGCCCAAGTATACTGCATTCAATATCTTATCCTGTAGAACAGAACCATTAAAAAACTTTTTCATTGATTTGGCAAACTTTTTGTAAAATGAGCACTGTGATCAGAGTCCAAAACCTCGTGCATCATAGAAGGAATCTGCAGCAGTCAAGTTCTTTCCCTGTAAATCTCTGAACAAAAGCATTAAACATTTTTTATTAGTTGTTAGCAGATTTTGATATTGAGCACTATACCTGGAGTTCACCCTTTTTTTTTTCCTTTTTTTTTTTTTTAATTTTTTTTTACCTGTAAACAAAACATTAAAAAACTTATTAATTTTTAAAACCTTGACACTGAACATCATACGGCAGTCTATTTTTCTTTAAAAGCTTAAAAAACTTCTTCATTAGTCATTCCTATACAAAAGACCTTAGAAAAGTCTTACAACGGGCAGGAGCGATAGCCCAGCAGGTAGGGCGTTGCCTTGCACGGCGACCAGCCTGTGCTGGCCTGGGTTCGATCCCCGGCATCCCATATGGTCCCCCAAGCACTGCCAGGAGTAACTCCTGAGTGCAGAGCCAGGAGAAACCCCTGAGCATTGCTGGGTGTGACCCAAAAAAGCAAAAAAAAAAAAAAAAAGAAAAAAAAAAAGAAAATTCTTACAAAAATACCTTCTTCTTGAGAGTTATTTAGGTGTACACTCATCTTTAAATACTTTAAAGCAGCAAGGAAACATTAAGACACTTACACATTAAAGACTTAGAAAATACATATATATTTTTATGGTACCTTTTTTTGGGAGGGTTATTTAAGGTGCTTTTACCTGTAAACTTGCTCCAAGGCAGGTTTTTTTTTTAAAAAAAAAAAGGGGTTATCTGGGGCCGGAGCGATAGCCCAGTGGTGGGGGCATTTGCCTTGCATGTGGCCGGCCCATGCTGGCCTGAGTTCGATCCCCGGCATCCCATATGGTCCCCTGAGCACCGCCAGGGAGTAATTCCTGAGTGCAGAGCCAGGAGAAACCCGGAGCATTGCCAGGTGTGACCCAAAAAGCAAAAAAAAAAATTAAAAAAAGTAAAAAAGGGGTTATCTCCAGCTTAAGTATCAACAAGCTGCAATGCAAAGGTTATTTTATTAAAGATGAATCCAAGATCAACAGGCTGCAAAGAAAGATTATTGTTATTAAAGATGGACCATGTTCAACAGGCTGCAAAGCAAGATTATCATTATTAAAAATGAACCAATCTCGAAAGTTTGAACAGCAGTTTGCAATCTAAAATTAAGACTTTATATTGGAAAAAATTAGGTGTTTTCGTGACCCACTATTTATTTATAGTTAATCTTTACTTAGATAGGTAAATTGACTGGTTTTTGCATCTGCATCAGTGTTTTCCAGCAGCTCTACTTGAGACAAATTTAAGGTGGGTAATGTTAAAGATACCTGTTTTTTGTTGCATTAATAACTGAATTTTAAAAAGTTTTTTTGAGCACGGTTAACATTTTGTCATTAGCCATACATTTACCATAAATCATTTGGCCAAAACTATCGATTTGCAGAAGTGCGTTTGCCATAAATATCCACCCAAATAATTTGTCCGCAAACCTCCAGCCATGTGGGACGGAACACAGACAAAAAAAAAGTGGATAATTTAGTCCGGTTTGTCTTTATGGAAAACTATGCGCACATGAAGGTGGCAGGCAGCTGTAGATGGAGCCTAAGGCTCTTTTCCAGCCGAATGTAAAGATGCCACCAAGAAATCTGCCTTTTTCATTCCCACAAACCAAAGGTTTAGGAAAGCCTCTATCTTAAACTTAACACCTTGCTCTCCAGAACTTGCACTCTCTGCTCCCGTTTGAGAAAGTGGTTTATTACAAATATCACAAGAGTTACACTTGAAAAGACCAAAACAAAGAATGGTCATGAGGAACGCTAGAAGCTCCCAGAGCTTTGCTATTTGACTATTAAATTTAGAACAGGAGGAACTAAAGTCTTTTGAGGCCTGAACAGGTTTGGGGAATTAATTTGTTCCTCCCTATCCTCCTCATCAGAGTTTGTAAGAGTTTTTAGGGGAATCCCTCAACTTGAGATTTAGTCTCCATCAGAGGGGTATCTCCGCATTCGAGAGTATTAACTCCGGCAGATTTTCAGTTTGAGAGTCGGCCTCCTCTGGAAGTTCCTTTTTCTTCCTCTAGATTATTCTCAAGCTTTAAAATCTGTTTGCTAGATTTAATTTCATGACTCTGAAAGAAAAGCTGGAGTTACAAAAGTCACCACTTTTACTAGCACCTGAAGAAACAGGTGAAGCCAGAACAAAAGAAAAAACCTCTGGGAGTAACCCATTTTAACTCACGGTTTAAATGCTGCTCTCGGCTTCAGGAAAAGTTCATCAACATCCCGGTGGGGCCTCCAGATGCAGGGGTGCCCACCACCCAGGGACGCCAGATGTTCGGGAATGCCACGGGGTCCCCGACAGTGCCGGGAAGCAGAGTTCCCTTCTACCTCGAAGCCGGCGGGGAATGGATGAAGGCTCAGGAATCGATGCAGTTTTAAAAGGCTTTACTTATCACAGGTTCAGGCATACAAATCAGCAATAGGAAAAACCCGGTACTTAGGATTCCCAGCTAGAACCCCAGCCACGTGTAGGCCAAGATGGCGGCCACCAAGTGTTAAGGCCCTGTAAGAGGAGACAAAGACAAGACTCCCAGGAAGAGTGCAAGCCCCAAAAGAGAGCCCAAAGAGAGCCCAAAGAGCGAGAGAGAGAGAGAGAGAGAGCAGCCTGGTTTTATACCCCTGCAACTCAGACCTCCCACTATTATGGGAAGCAGGAAGGGTCAAATGCCCTCAGGTAATTTCTCCCAGCACCTCACCTAGGCCCTATTATATGCTAATGTTTTGAGCCAAGATCTGCCTGGAAATGCCTTTATAGGGTAGAGAAGGGGGTTTCTGAGATGGCATGTCTCTGTACCAAAGACTAATACTAATGCCAGTTAAATATTTCTCCAAGCCTTCACAAGAGTCTCATCTACTTCACGGTAGTTTTGTATTTTAGTTGCCTTTGAGTTATCAGGGAGCCATGCTTGCTTGCTTGGAGGCAAACAGCATTTCTCTCTGGTCTAATTACTTAGAGATCCAACGTGGCCAGGCAAATATGCTGGTAAGATCTAGCTAGTCCACGATGATTGTGGTAGCATGAGAGAATATTTATACCAGCCAGTACAGAATACATGGTCAGATAAACTGCCACATTTAGACTACCCCCTATCTCCGAAGTGACCTGCAGGAGGCAATCCAGGGCAGATGCAGAGGTTCTTAGAGAGTCCTGCAACACAGAGGAATCTTGAATATACCCAGATTCAAATAAAAAATAAGGTCTCGACTATTTTAATTCAGTAATATGTAATGATAGTTTAGTGAAAAATGTTACAAAAAACTAGTTGGTTTAGCTAGCCCCACAGGGAACTAGACAGGGTTTCTGGACAATGGTCAACAAGGTTCAACTATACAATGACTGAAAATACATACAGACATTAAAAAAAGAGAGAAATTCCCCAAGGGCCTCCCAATTCAGCTCCATTCACAGAATTAAAATGTCCAAAACCAGATGGTCACTCAATAACTCAGAAGAAACTGTTTTAACCGCATGATTTAGAAGGTATTTCCACCTATAAAGACTGCACCACACACAGCAGATAAAAAGTCCTGTAAAA